>JAQQAC010004068.1:18713221-18742039 GCA_029783875.1 Phataginus tricuspis
ATGAGATATCACCTCACACCTGTTAGGATGGCTACCATCCAAAAGACTAAGAACAACAAATGCTGGCGAGGATGTGGAGAAAGGGGAACCCTCCTACACTGCTGGTAGCAATGTAAGCTATTTCAACCATTGTGAAAGCAATATGGAGGTTCCTCAAAAAACTAAAAATACAAATACCATTTGACCCAGGAATCTCACTCCTTGGAATCTACCCAAAGAAAACAACTTCTCAGATTCAAAAAGGCATATGCACCCCTATGTTTATTGCAGCACTTCTTACAATAGCCAAGATATGGAAGCAACCTAAGTATCCATCATTAGATGAATGGGTAAAGAAGAGGTGGTACATATACATAATGGAGTACTATTCAGTCATAAGAAGGAAACAAATACTGCCATTTGCAACAACATGGATGGAGCTGGAGGGTATTATGCTCAGTGAAATAAGCCAGGAGGAGAAAGACAAGTATCAAATGATTTCCCTCATTTGTGGAGTATAACAACGCAGCAAAACTGAAGGAACAAAATAGCAGCAGACTCAGAGACTCCAAGAAGGAGCTAGTGTTACCAAAGGGGAGGGTTGTGGGAGGGTGGTGGGGAGAGTGGGGGAAGGGGATTGTGGGGTATTGTGTTTAGTACACATGGTGTGGGGGATCACGGGGAAAACAGTGTAGCACGGAAAAGGCAAATAGTGAATCTGTGGCATCTTACTACACTGATGGACAGTGACTGCACTGGGGTATGGGTGGGGACATGATAATACGGGTAAATGTAGTAACCACATTGTTTTTTCATGTGAAACCTTCATAAGAGTGTATATCAATAATACCTTAATAAAAAAAATAGCATCATAGCATTAAAGCATACTAGGAAAAAGAATAATGTAAATTTATATTTTGTACAACACTTCAGAATCTACAAAGAATTTCTACATTGTCATACCACTGGATCCACAATCACTTTGCAGATAACGAAAATGAGGGTCAAAGAGACTACCTGTGTCAAGTCAGACCTAGAATCCAGATTTTCACTAATGGAACTGACTTCAAATCAGAGGCAATGATTAACACAATTGATGGCAGTCAATATTTTCTGTTATTATTCCTAACTGTTAACTTGAATAAATACAACAAAAAAAATCTTCAGTCTCTATCTTGTCATTATCAAATATCAAGGCACCACAGAACTATCCTATCAAATAGTTCACCTCTTGAGAACAAATATTTAAGTCATCTCTAAAATAAAAGATTAACAAAATAATATTTATCCAGAAGCTAAGAAAAAAAAGAAAAACCTAACCTAACTGTAGTTTCAGCTTCTCCCAACAGTGGAATTTTAAGCCAATCAGTCTGGAATTCCCTTATTACTAATGAAGTGATCTTCATAAGACCCCTGGCTCTCCTCCTAAGGGACGGTGACCTTACCTGAAACAATCCCTAATCTCTTCTTTTGATAGAACTCTTTACCCTACCCTCTTGAAAACCTTCAATTTTGCACAACTTGGAGAATTTCTCTACTTGCCAGAAAGGATGCTCCCTGATTCCTGAATCCCTTAATAAAACAAACCAGATCTTCAAAAGAACAACTGAACCACAACACAGCCTTGGAAGTCAGAGTAGATGACTACTGATAAAGCTCACTGACATAGTTTGGGAACTAAAGCACTTTTTTTAGCAGAGAAGCCAAAGTACCTGCAAGGTAAGCAGTCAAATACATTAAATGATCATGTATAGTTTTAAAGGCAGCCCCTTCTTGTAGAAGATCAAGATACAAAGTAAACTTAGATAAAGCCTCTGGAAGTAGAGCTTTTTTTGCTTTCAAACACAGTGGAAATATCAAAACACTTAATCTTTAATTTCCAGGCTTCTACAAGGAAATCAGCAGTACAGAGCAAAAACAGACATCCCTAGAGGTAACACGGTTGAAAGACTACAGATTAGTGACTTGGCGTTTGTTATCTATCAAACCTATTTGCAAAGTTGGTAATAACAAATGAGACAACGGATAGGAAAAATCTAAGATGAGAGGTACAAGTAAAAACACACATCCACTAAAATTCCAATTAAATAGTTCTAAGCCTCTGAGACACCTCTCAATGATTCTCAGAAAAATCTCACCAAAAGCCCTTTTTGCCAAGCTACCGATGAAGTTTGAGATCTGGATGATGTAAAAAAAGAACTTTGTACTAATTTATAACAGTGCATACTTTCAAATGCAATTAGTCTGTGTCGTTCTGCTAGCAAATCCATTTACATATGCTTTACAATTTCATACAGGGTAGGATTTTCTTTTTAAAAATATTCGTAAGTACAATGTTTATCAACATTTAAATAAATTTGAGCATTTTCGTATGATGGACTTCTATTAATATCCATGTTTAAGACAAATCAGAACATTAACCACCAGAACATTTTTGAACACAGAGCCCACAAAAGTACACCTTCCTATCGGAGTAAAATTTCAGTAAAATTAGGTATTAAGAATCAGTAAACATGTAACAAGAAGACCTATTTTTGTACTGCATTAGGAGACACTTACTTCTGTATGACATTTTGCAAGCTTAACATCATCCCCAGCTCCCCTTTCATCTTTTCTCTGTTAGCACGGCATTCTGCCAAGTACCGAAGAGCCTACAGCAGAAATAATAACAAGTTAATTCACAAGTCCAGATTACTCAAAATTAAACCCATTACTAACTTATTGCAAGAAGAGTGAAAAAAAGTTTTTTGTTTTTAAGGTCAATTAGTTTTGAAGGGTTTAGAAGCTCTTCTTTAAAGGTCATCATCAGGGCAGTCCCTTAGGGGAGAAATACCTATCCTTGAACTAAAGAAGCTGGTTCTGCTCTTTGAAAGGAAGATTCCTCACTTATCTGCAAGGTCAAAAAGGGGGTTGCTTTGCTTTTATTTTTACCACTTCATCTTGACAAGGATACAGGAACTATATTCCATTTATTAATTTCAGCAAGTCCAAATAGCATCATTTTCCTTCATGTTCTTTACATATTAATTAAAATGAACTGCTGAAAGGACAAAACATAACCACTTTATGGAATGAATTGCTTCCAGTTTATTCTCCTATGGCCTTTTATTAATATCCATGTTTAAGACTTACTAGAATATTAACCAACAGAACATTTTTGAACAGAGCCTACAAAAGTACACCTTCGTATCAGAGTAAAACTTCAGTAAAATTACATATTAATCATCAGTATGCATGTAACAAGCAGCCCTATTTTTGTACTGCATCGCAAAAAATAAACTCACTCTCACAAATTTCTATTTTGTAAGTTTAACTTTCCTAAGGTACTTTTCTCTTAAGATATAAAGTACATTTTTGCACATTCCCCTTCACATGCTGATGATTCTTTAAGGATTTCCTTTAGCTGTTCTACAGCCCGCTTGGAACTCATAATGGGCTAGGAAGAGTTTGTGACCACCAGCCAAAGGTGAAAAGACCTCACAATGCATGAGGAATCAGCATAAATCCTCAGAAATGCATACGCTTTGTAGTGATATACAGAATAGGGGCTGTTTTGGACTCATTCCACAAAGCCTAAAATCTTGAAAGGGTCAAATTAATCCCATGTAACTTAACTGCAACCCTGAACGAAGTTGAAAAATATAGGCAGACCAAAAAATCGAAAATCCAAAACCATAAAATTTGTAATGTCTGGCATTTGATTAAAAATTATCATTCATGTGCTCGCTTCAGCAGCACATATAGTAAAACTGGAATGACACAGAGACAGCGAAGATCAGTATGGCCACTTGTGCATGGATGACACACAAATTCATGAAGCATTCATATTTAAAAAAAAAAAATCACCAGTCATGAAAAGGATTCATTTCACAGGAAATATGATGTATAACCAGGAAAGGGAAAAAAGTCCTTCTCCTTCATTCCAGCTGCTTTAAATGCCATTTATTGTTCATGAAACTACATTATTTGTCAAGAAATTATCACATTCTAAATTTGCCTGATTGCTTTGTATTGTTCTTTTTTTCATTTGTTTTTCTCTAGCCATCTTTCCCATAACAGGGTAGTTCTGCATTATTATATATGATCCTGTATGTTTTTCTCTTTTCCTCTTCTTATCTTTCCTCCCCATCCTATACTAAAATGAATTGAGAGTGGATAATCACAATGTGACATTTCCCCCACAATGGAATATTATTCAGCCATAAAAAGGAATGTGGTATTGACACATGCTACAATATGGTTGAACCTTGGAAACACTATGCTCAGTGAAAGAACGAGTCACAAAGATCACATATTATATGATCCTACTTTTATAAAAAATATACAGGCCTTTCAACCAGAATAGGCAAATAGAGAAATAGAATGCAGTGGTTATTTAAGGAAGAGGGTCAAGGACTGGGAAGCAATAGGTAAAGCACGGTTTTTTCCTAGGTGATGAAAATGTTCTAAAATGGACTTTGGTGATGGTTGCACAACTCTTAATATATGAAAAAAACAATTGTATACTTTCAATAGGTAAATTATATGGTATGTGATTTACATATTAATAACGCTATTACCAAGCCAAAACAAAACAGTACCTTTCTGAGTCTCTACCTACTGATAAAGTATCTCAATCTCAAAATTTCTTGTTAAGTGAAAAAAGGAAGCTGCAGAACATTTTATGAATGTAGTATGCTACCATTTGTGTCAAAATATAAAAACAAAGTAGTAGGCTATCACTTCTGTAAGAGGACTATACACATACCTATGTTTGCACATACAGAAACACAGAGTATTATTTGTTCTCTAGTCATTTTTAATTTTTTACATTATCTTTTTTTCAAATTCTCCTTTATTGCAAAACTGTAACACTGAAGTTGAAATTACATTAAAGGCAACTTACAAGCAAAGCCGAGTGGACAACAGGGGGGTTGGGATGGTCCATAAATAAAATAAGGCCAGGCAGACATCCCTGATCCTGGACAATGGCTCTTCTGTTTAATGGATCTGCTGCCAGATCCCGTAGCTGGTTAACTACTGAGAGAGCATCAGGTTCTTCATTCATGGTAGAGGAGGAAGAATTCATCTTCTATGCCATACACATGAACAAAATCTTCTTAAATTCTGTGGAAAGGGTGTGCAAAATAAGTTCTAAGCTGCTGAGGCATATTATGGCATTTATTAAATAATCAGGATTACAACATCTTTAGAAAGAAACAGATGAATCCAAGTCACACAAAAACTTTAGGATTGGCAATTCCACAGTTTAAGAAAAGCAAAATGAACATAAGAAGCTGACTTAAAAAAAAAATCAAGTTATTTATGTGTGCACAATGTTTAAAGAACATATGTCATCTTGAATATTCCAATAAATTCCTTTTTAGCAATACATATTTTAACACTAAAGTCATGAGAAACAAGATCTTTACAGCTGAAGTTTATAACCACTTTATTTCTCAAACTGTAACAATGCCAGTGCTTTTTTTCCTCTAGAACATTTCTGGAGCCTAAGACAAGTGCCTCAGGGAAAAGTGGCTAGCTGACAGCTTTTCTTCATATCCACGAACAAAATGCAACATACTGGATCTACAATGCAACATACTGGATCTACCAGAGTTAATCCTGAAGGAAGAAAGAGGGTGTCAAAGAAGGTTGTGAACAAAAAAGCCAAGAAGGGTATCTTCTCCTGTGACTCAGGCCTGTGGAGTTGGGGAGATCATGGTGAATCTGAACTGAATCTAAGCACATTCGTCTATCTCTAACACCATAGTCAGAAGAATGATACCAGATTCAAGGATAATTCATTTGACAAATAAGGAAATAGTCTTGGAGAAGTAATTTGCCCCAGATGATGAAAGCTGGTTAGTACAGAACTGGGCTAAAATCTTATTTATTATCTCCTAAACTGGTCAGCAGTCCTTCCACTTCCCATACAGTCCTTTTAATTTCAGCATACCTTTGCCCACAAAAGTAAACAGGATATTTTAGAAAATGTAACAGGCCAAACATACAAAAGCCAAAGAAACAAAATGTCAAGGAATAATCTTCATATATGTACAAAGTTAAAAATACCTTCCATTAACCAAGTTACACTACATTCCTTATTAGGAAGAATATAAAGGTGTAAATACTTTCCACAGATTAATGATTAAGTTTTCGCTAATTTCAAAAACAATGCCATTTGGAGGATGGGAACAAAATTATTCTGTTACTCCAGAAAGGTTATTATAATTATTTTGGGGCATAAAGGTAATAAAGAAGAACTGGCCTTACCGTGTATTCAACTATACAAAACTAGAAAGAGTAAAGCCAAGGGTACTGATGGTTGGCTGGGGTGGGGCGCCTGGTAGAGCAATGATACTTGCCCTATACATACATATAGGAGAACTATACATACATCCAATATAAGCAAGGAGGCTCTCAGTGAGGCAGACCAAGTCTCTACTACTGGGTAAATGTGATTTTAGGTAAATCTCCTAAAACTCTTTGACTTGGCTTCTCCATCTGTAAAACAGAGTTAATTATATCATCTGCCAAATGGTGTACTGTCCAAATGATATGACAATACACATAAAGGTGTCTGTAATGTAAATGCTCAATGAATGACAGCGTTGTTACATGGAGCCAAAAATGAATGAAAAATAGAGTAAGATTATTCAGTAACGGTATTGGAATAACTTCTAGGCAATTTAAAACCACTGCTAGGGATCTTTAACTCATACCACATGGCAAAAAAATAACATTCCAGATAAAATAAATTAAATTAATAGTTAAATTATTTAAGTCTGCAAGCAAATGCAAAATAAAGACAAGAAAATAGAATTTTAACATGATAGTAACTTGTGGTAATTTTCTCAAAATGAAAATATAGTTACTGTGGCAATTTAAAAAAGGATTAAAAAAAGTAATGGACCCAGTACAGAGATAAAATTAAAGGGTTTGGGGCCATGTTGCCTCTCAGGTGCTTCCATCAGCATCCTGAATAATATCCTGTTTATGAACCAGCATACCCTTGAGCTTCATGTGCTCTCACCAGCACAAATCCCATCCAAAACTGAAACCTGCAGAATTAATTACTGGGCAAAGGTCTATGGGACAAGACACACGTAAGAACGAAATAGTCTGAATAATGGCCTTCTGCACCCAGTGCTGGCCTTGAATCTAGAGAGTTCCAGTCTCATCCAAGAAGTCCTTAGATAACTATTATGCAGGAATGGTTCTGAAAACATTATGATCTTTCATGTTCCTTTGAGCTTAACAAAAGTCAAAATATTTTAAAACTTCCAATCTTCAAAGCCCACTGATAAGGAGAGGGCTGAAATCAAAATCTGCCCAAGAAAAAGTCAGGAATATAAAGTATCAAAAATTCTAACAAGCAGAAGCTGAGGTCAAGCACTCCACTTCCCGTGGCACTTATATGAAGGCGATGAAGGTAGGCAGAAGGTACGATCTGTCCTCTCAATTAGATAGTTTAATGTAAATTTCAGGAGAGAATTCACCAGAGGTCATTTTTCTTTAATATTCTTGACACTATCAAGTTACTTGGGGAATTGTATGAAACCTGTTCATTGATCAATATTTCTATGGACTCAAGAGTTCACACAAGTAGATTTTATAAGAGTTATTGAACAGTTGAGAAAATGGGAAAAAGGAAGCCAAAGTTAGAACTTTAACCCCAATTCGTGCATTAAATACACTTGGTATTTTTATGTTAATTCTATCAATTTCACACACTAAAATTGTTTGATAAAAATGTTCCAAGGCTTCATAGGCTGAAAAAACTGTTTTTAGATTATATATTTTGGCTTTCATTCTATCCTACCCTCTCTTATTCCCAAATTTGGCAGAACTCAAAATAGTTTTTAAATAACCTTTTAAATACACTGATTTGAGCAATTTTATAGCATCAAAAAAGCCATAATGTAAGTAAAAAAAAAACCTCTCGTCTCTTCCCTGCTTCTACAATGAGTATTGTACTAGGTTCAAAAGAAAATAAGCTTATTTTCTAATTGTGTTTTTTGCTTAAAATACTAATGCCAAGAAGTACGAACCTGGATAGTCTAATCAAAATAAGTTGGGATTATTAAAATGCACATTTCAAAGCTCAACTCCAGACCTAACTAGGAATACTAGGAGATAGGGCCCAAGATACTGATAAATAAGCACACCACGTGATTCCCGGTGCAAATAAGAGCAATTACAAGTTTATGGTGGTCTATAAGTGCATGTCCTTTTATATGACCAGGAACATATGAATAAAAACTTTAACATTAAGATTCTACAAGATATTTTAATTACCAAATAATATGAGGGTAAGTGAATTTGGAACAAGGTTTCCATTTTATTACCAAATAACCAAATTAATAAACTGGAAGCCCACTAGCAGTAGTAAATCCACCCTCTCCTTTCAAAGAAAGTCATTTTAGTCAATGGAACAAAATTGTGGGGGGAAATTATAGTGGGAAATTGTACACAGATTGCTAGTAAACAGAAGGTTCTTGAAATTTTATGTCAACAGTAATGTTTAACATTTGTCTCTGCCTTTTTATTTTTAAGACCATACCTGAGGCCTTACAAATTAGTTTTTAATTACTGTTTAAATGTTCATGCTTATTTTGAGATTACCACTCGTTAAGCTAATATTGCCAATGCTGACATTTAATTTTTTTACATCGGTCTTCTCACAAATGAGGAAAATGTGGAAAACATTTTTCGCCTTATTAGGACACATATATATTGCATACCTTTTATTTTCTTTTGTTTAGTTCAATTTACAAAATTCGTCATCAACATATTTTAAGACAATGAATACTCCCCAAAATTTAACAAGCACTCTGATCACCTAAGTAGGTGGGGTGAGGCCAGAGTTTCTGCATTTCCAATAAGCTCCCAAGTGAGGCCTATGGTGCTGGTCAGGGAACCACATTATGAGAAGCTAAGAGTTAGGTGGTAGCTGTGGGACACCTGTGAACAGGCACACGCCTGAAGGATTTTCTTTTCTTTCAGCCAAGACTTACCATTCAACTCAAATAATTATTTAACTCTCATACTAAAAGCCAGAGGGTACACACAACAACCTAAATCCATATTCAGTTAAGTGAATTTTTAATAAATAACACAAGCATTGAGATTAGATCTGGCTTTCCCTTTACTAGTAACTGTAACTCTTCGAGAAGTTGGGTTGCCTCCTTAGAGGCTCAATTTCCTCTCCTAATAATCCTGAGTGTTGTCAGGATCAAAGAAAGCAAGAACTTAAGATATGATAGAGCTCCAGCAATTAGGAAACAAGAACAATACTTGAACCTTGGGGACTCCTATCCCGCAGGTGTTGGGGTATATTCTGCACCGCACTTCAGCACTCTACCACGCTTTCAAGGGGTTGCTAACTGCACGAACGCCCCCCGGGTTTTAAAAATACACAGATGTGAACGCTGGTCTCTCTTGAACGAAACCTAACATAACCACGTCCTACTGCTCTTAGTAGACATGCAGCTGCACAAAACTAATTGCAAGTTACTGGACAGATGAAGTGAGATGACATTCATTAATACTGCTAGGGTTCATAAAAGACGGACATGCGGAGACGGGGAGGCAGTGAACGAAGCTAACATTTTCAGAGGACACACGAGAGCACGGTGCTTCCACGGCGGGGTCCTGACGAGAAGGCAGGCAGAGCGCCCCCGCCCAGGCCGATTCGCCGACTTGGTGCAGGGGCCGCTTTCCGCGGCCTTCCTGGTTCCACCGCATTGTCTGCGGCCCCTGGGCACTACATACCGCTCCAGAGCTTTAGGATTCCAGAGCCTGCCGCACCATCAGGCCACACCAACCGAGGAGGCAGCGAGAACCAGGAGGTGCCGAGCCGATGCCTCGGTTCGCAGCCGGGCCTCAGCGACGGGCAAACGACCAGGTTAGCTCTGGGAACCAAAGAGCGAGGGTGCGGGCGGGGACAGGCTCGGCGATCTCTCCCCCACGACCCTGTCACCTCCGCCGCCTGTGCCCTCCCATTGGCTGACACCTTCCCAACGCGAGGATAAGATATCCAATACGCGAAGTCTTTCTTAGACTAAAGCGTTCATTGGTGACCTAGGGAAATGCACGAAGTATTGAACGGAAGGGTCCAATGAGCACCCAGGGGCACTGAATTGGACCAAACGACTGTCCGTCCACTGAGCACAGAGCGGAGACACCTGATCCCAGCTGAGAAACCGTTGCGCTTTTCCTATCACATTTCCCAGCGTTTGGGCACCTGAGAAATCCTCCCGCTCCCGCATTCAAAAAGTCAAATTGTACGTTTTTCTCTGTACTGACTCTCAGTTCTGATGAGGCAGTTTCGTAATATTTCATTCGCTCTGTCTTAATTCATAATCTTAAAAAAAAAACTTACTGGGTTTTTACTAAGAACATTAACACTATATTCGGCGTTTCTTGGGTTTGGTTTCCTATTAGTGTCCACTGTCTTCCTAGCAGCGTGAAGGCTGCGAAGTACAGGTTTCTTGTTTTAAATAGTAACTTCTGTTGGGAACGACTTTTTTCTTGTAAGAGAAAGGAACTTAACGATCACAGAGAATTCTCAAATTAGGTGTTTTTTAAATACTGCTTTCTATTTAGTTTATGAAAGTAAGGATTTATATACTTGTTTTATCGATGGCAGTCACTGAAGTTTTTGTTTAGGTTTATATTATGTTTTCTAAAAAATATTTCTCTAAATACAAATGTAATCTAAATCCCACAGGCCAGTCAGAGAATAATGCATTCATTGCACTCAATAGCCTCACTGAATAGATTCTGAATTCTCTTTTACATTTTGATTGTGTCATGTAGCTCATATGTTAAAAGTCAGAAGGAATTTAAGAGGACTGTAATAGTGAAAGAGTGTGGGTGAGAATAAATATCCTGGACTGTACTCTATGCTAATGTCGCCAATACTTTGATATCATAAGTGAGTGTAAAAACCAAATGGTTACTTCTCAGATTTCTTTGCCTTCCCTTACTCTTGGGGATCCTCTATCTTTTAATAACTCAAGAAGAAAATAGGAGCAACATAAATAGAAAAGATTGCTTTCACACCGATTGACGCAGCAAAAACAAGTCTGGCATGGTTTCTCTTTCTCCAGTGTCACAAGAGGGAGTGGTGGTAAGTGAACATTTGTCTAAAAACAAAGAAAGAGGTGGTACATAATGTCCAGTAGTAGAAGCATCAGTCTCATTTGTAATAATCAACCAAACCAATCAAATGCTGGAACTGGAAAAAAATAATAAGTGTAGGGGGAAAAAAGCTGTAAAAAGGTGAATATAAGAAGTCCAAAGGGCACAGTCAAGTTAAACATAACCCATTTGATTGAGTAAATGAAATGTTCAGTATTGTTATTTTAAATAATTCAATAACCCAGAAAGGTAAACTTACTATTTTTGCTTAGGTTAATTTATATATCAGAAAGGGAAAAGACATTTGGGATATTCCCAACTAGTAATTAATGACATTGTTTTTTGGCACTATCCAGAATATATGTTCAGTAGAGTATCTTTTAGAAGTGCACAATCTGGAATTAAATATAACTATACTTATGACATTAAATATTGAGAAGACTTCTTCCTAGCAAGCTGCCATTGTAGAGAGTAGACGACTGGTATTTAAAAGCAAGGATGTATTATCAAGAAATTAACAGTTTCATAGGTATGTGTGGATTACAAGCCACAGGGATGTCTTTTAAGATTGTAAGAGTTTATATTCCCATATTAGAAATGTATGAACTTGAACTTGACACCAGTTAAGTTATACTACCTGCCATTATGAGTCATTGCTTCTTCTAAGTCTCAGATACCTTCCCACAGAACTTGGCGTTCAGTTTCTCAGTTTCATATGTTGCTTAAGACATATGAATTAGATAATGGCAGTTTCATTCATTCAGCTATTTAAAACCATTTTTGGAACACAGACAATATGCCAAAGACAGTCTTAACAATGGACTCAAAGATAAGTAAAAACATAATTATGATTACATGAGTGTCTATGCATGTCCAAATTCATCAAGCTGTACACTGATTTGTGTATTTTATGTACCTCACTAAAATAATTTTTAAACATGAAAAAAGCATAATTACTACCCTTACAATTTAATGCAGTGGTTTCCAAAACTTTTTGATCAAGCACCCCTTTCAAGCTTAAAAAAAATTTGTTTTTGAGGATAAGCCTCTGACATATGCATTTGTATTTATTCATAAATTTTATACATAAACTATCAAACAAATATGTAGACTTAAAAACATCAGAAAATTTTTAAAGGGTAAAGAATATAAATAGAAGCACTGGCTATCCATCTGGATATCCATATATTACATCATTTACCAAAAAATTAAATTACACATGAGAGAAAAACTCAAATATAAAAGATAAAATATCAAAAATCCTTTAAGAAAATCTTGGAAAATAAACATAACAATGTAGAAGTAGGGGAAACCTTAAACAAGACATATTTGACTTATTTTAAAAAGCAATGTTTTTGTATGACAAAAAACACAAGTAATGTCAATAGAAATAAGTTTGGGGGTAAATTTCCAATTCAGTGGGCAAAGAGTAACATTCAAAAATCAATTATACATTGTCAAGAAGGGAATAAACAACCCTGTAGAAATTAGGTAGAGAATTTAAGTTGGTATTCAATCAAGAGAAAATCCATGTGGACAGTAAATATGAAAAAATTTCAATTCATAAAGAATGCAAATTAATACCACAATGAGAATAACAACTTGATGCTAACCAGTCTGGCAAAACTCAAAATGATACAAAGCTGCCGGCAAGGATAATAGGTAGGAGAGGACTCTATATGTATTACACTTCAGGGTAACAATATAATTGATGTGTTGCAATTATTCTGAAAGCTGGTAAATATTAAGAAACAAGCATTCAACTGGCTTTTCTTTACAAATGTGCCTTAAGGAAACCAATTAGATAATAAGTGAAAAGGAATGATAGAACATCACCATTTTGCAAGCCCTTAATGAGATCATGGATCTAGGCAATGATCAACAATAGCTGTTAACATTATTACAGCAAAGAGAAACACATGAACATTATGTAGTTTCTGATGGAAGTGCACACCACCACCTATGATGTATTCTTGCCAAAAAAGTTGAACCTGAATCAGGGGAAGCCTTTATATCTACCAGTTTACAGAAAATAAAAGGAAACAGGAATTTGTGAAATGTAACCATAAGAATGCAGTACATAGGAATGCAGCAAAATCTTGAGTGTAGGAAATTTCTACAGGAAATCTGTTTCTTCACCAAAACAAAATGAAAAAAAGTGGGTGTGGGGGTTGCCTATGTGGATTAAAATAGATTTCAGAGACAAACCCACCAAATGTAACATGTGGTTCTTTAGATTTTGATTCAAAGAAACCACATGTAAAAAAAAATAAATGAGACAACTTGGTAAATTTGAGCACTGAATTGATATAGAAACATTGTTTTAGGCCTGATAATGGTATTACAGTTAGATTTTTAGAGACCCCTTATCTTTTAGTGAAGTATTTATGGTCGAAATGACTTGCCTGGGATTAGCTTCAAAAGAATGTAAAAGTTTGCTTGTATGAGGCCCCAGGTTCATTCTTTCCCCGGCACCCCCACCCTCAAGAAAAAAAAAGAGGCCCAGCACGTCTGTAGATAAAACCAGTACCTATAAGTTACTGATTCATTGTACTATGCCTTTTACGTCTGTACATTTGGCATTTCAATAATTACAATTTTCAAAATAAAACATAAAAACATAACGGAGCCCTGCAGATCAGGGTCTAAATGGAGGCTGGTTTACAGGAAGAAATGCCACAATCTCTGGAAGGCAGTGATCATTTGACCTGTTTGGGTATACTTCAGACACTGTGTACACTCGTCTGAGAAAAATAAAATGCAGTCAGCCCTTGAACAACGTGGGTGCTAGGGCAGCCAATGAAGTTGAAAATTGGCACATAACTTTTGGTACCCCCAAAACTTAATTACTGATAGCCTACTGTTGACCTGAAGCTTTACCCATAACATAAGCAATTAACACATATTTTGTATATATTATACACTGTAGTTTTAAAGTAAGATCAAAGTTTTTTTCAAATTGTTGCAAATCTCCAAAAGTTTTTCCAATATATTTAATGAAAATAATCTACATATAAATGGACCTAAGCAGTTCAAAACCCATGTTGTTCAAGGGTCAACTGTTGTTTCAAGGCTCAGAACAACCAAATGCTATGCCCAGCAGTGTATGACATAAAGTCAAAACATTTCTTCAGTGGACACCATTGTAAAACATTCATTTGCACTGAGATTTACATGACTGAAACAGATTTAAACATTTTTCTCTCCCAACAATATTTGCCTTTAATAATGATCAGAGCTTTGAAGTCAGTGGGCCTGAACTATTAGGCATTAACCTGCATCCTTGAACTTTCACCTCATGTTGCCTTCAGGCTGTCCTGTAGCTGAACCTCTCCTAGTCACATTCAGCCTCTCCTTGTATCAAAGCTCCCCTCACAGGGACCCCTCACTGTCCTACCTAGTGGTCTTTTGCCAGCTTTGATTTTCTTGATTCTAACTCAGGACCCCTTGAGGGCCATTTCAGTGTGTTGTATTTTCTGTAGACAGGCAATCGGAGCTGGAGGAAAAAAAGGAGTACTGGAGATAAAGGGCCTCAATTTCTAGAGAAGATATGTATAAGATTTGCAGATCATTCAGCCTATCTCACCAAATGGTATTGTCATGAAACCTAATAGGAGATTTGATGGACACATTTGGACATTGATTTGTTCCCTAGTTTACAAACCACTGGCTCCCAACCACAAGAGCCGGCTGTATGTTCTTCATGGCTATTATTTATCAGGCCCTTGTGATAAGCCAGGCATTGCCCTTCACATTTTACAAATGTTACACAATCAGTCCTCAGGGCTACCCTTTGAGGTGGCTATTTTCTTCACTGTGCAAGTCAGACCGAGGGAGGCTGACTGGCTTGCTGGAGGCCACACAGCTGGCAAGTGGCAGAGGCATATTTTGAATGTGGGTCTCTCTGACTTGGAAGCCCATATTCTTTCTACAACAGGGTTTAGCCTAACTACCAATATGAACAAATGGGAATCTGACCTTTTTGTTAAATCTCTACAAGGAAGCTGGCCCATGCTAGCCTTGGTCACCTTCTTATTTCTTAAAATATACTTAATAACAAGTAAATCTCTTTGCCTAAATAATGGTATTATAATCCTTTAATTTCCCTGTTAGGAGTCTGGAGGCAGAGAAAAGTCAAGGGACTTTTTCTAGGCTGTACAGTAAGAGAGAGCTCTAATTCTTTCTTCTCTATTCAATAAATACTCCAACTACCAGATTAAGTTTCAGTTATTCTGAATTCCATCAAGAAAGCTGAGCCATTAATTTGGGTAAAGAACTCCAGGATCAGATTCACTAAAAATAAAAGTCTATTCTAAAATCCCCAAATGGATTGCCCTGTAACCTTCTACATTAGATTCCAAACTTAGCTATGCAGAACAGTTACCCAAGATTCTGGGAAGGGGTCTGGGCATACTTGTATTTTTAAATAAGCTGCAGAGTGAAATTTAAGAACTACCAATCTTGTGGAGGAGACAGAAATCGTATTCGTTATCTATTGCTTCCTAACAAATCACTCCAAGACTTAGCATAATAACACAATAATCATTTATCTCATCATTTTTGTGTGGTTTAGCTGGGTATCTCTGGCTCAGGGTCTCCCACAAGGCTGCAGTCAGGGAGTCAGCAAATTCAACGCTCAAGTGGGAAAGGAACTTTTTCCAAGTTCACTCACATGACTGTTAGCAGGATTCAGTTTCTCACAGGCTGATAAACAGAGAGCGGCCTCCGTTCCTTGCTGCCTGTTGGCAGAGGCCTTACTCAGTATCTTGCTGCAGTGGCTTCTCCAGAGGGCACCTCACAATATGGCAGATGGCTTTTCTCTCAGAGTGTGTGAAGGAGAGACCAAGAGAAAGCAAGCAAGATGGAAGCCACAATTTTTTTTGTGACCTAATCTTGGAAATGAAATCCCGTCACTTGCTGTAATCTGTTCATTAGGATGAAGTCATTAAATCCAACCCACCATCATGGAGGGGAGATTACACAAAGGTGTGACTATCTTTTAGAGGCAGCCTGTCACTGAGATGTAAACAAAGAACAAAAAAAATCAAAGTGGTAGTATGTTTTCTAGCTCTGTCCACTAAGAAAGGCTAGATTCAATGACACCCCAGTATCAACATGTACACCAGTGCCTAGATACTAGTTTCTAAATACCATTTCAGGACTCCTTGGGAAAACGGTTAACTCTGATTCTGGGGCAGGAAAAATACGGGAGCAGCCTGCAGCCTCTTGAAATTCAAGAGAAAAGAAGATGATCAAAAATCAATAGGAACATTGGAATCAACCTCAAAGGCTGAAGGGGAAACAATTTGAGCAACAAAATAAAAATCATAAAATATAAAACAAAGTGTAAAATAGGCATACATGACTATTTACAAGTGATTGAATACTAAATACATGGGTAGGGGACCAATCTTCCTTACAGAAGAACTCCAAATAATTTATGTAGATATTCTGTTCCAGGTGTTGAAGTTTAATTTCCTATTCCCCTTGAGGGTGGATGGGATTTAGTGACTTGCTTCCAAAGAAGAGAATATGGAAAGAAAGGGGGAAAATGCAGCTGTACAGTAGAGAAACTTGCAAACATTACCACGGGCCCTTCTGGAGTTTAGGGATAGTAGTGTACCAATGTTAACTCCTCAGGTTTATAAAAGTATCATAGTTATGTGAGCTTTTAGCATTAGGGGAAATAATACCATGGTCAGGTAACCAAGGTTACTATTCACAGTAACGAGTCATGCAAATATCACGTGCCCCTGATTTGATGTGATAAGAAGGGCATCTCACTGTGTGATATATTTTTTTAAAACCTTATAAACTAATCATGAGAAAAACAAATTTAAATCAAGGGACACTTTACAAAATATATGACACTGTCCTTAAAACTATTATGGTCATGTCAAGGTTATGAAAAACAAGAAGAGACTAAGAAATTGTAATAGAACAGAGGAGTCTGAGACGTGATGACTAAATGCAAAGTGGCACCTGGGACTGGATCCTGGAACAGAAAAAGGAATTAGTAAGACCTGAATCAAGTCTAGAGTTCAGTAAATAGCAATGTACCAATGTTGGCTGCTTAGGTTTGCAAATGCATCATAGAAATGTTAAGATGTTTTATTTATTTATTCATTTATTTTGTTAAGATGTTTTTATTAGAGGAAATGGTGAGGATAACAGAAACTTCCTTACTATCTTTGCAACTTTTCTGTAAATCTAAAAGTATTCTAAAAGTTTAAAAACAAACAGTGAAGCACCTGCATATAATTTTAAAAGTGTGATGAGTGGAAGATTCTCCTAGGATCAGCTTCTGGCCCCATACATTTCAAACCCTCTTTCTCCTCCACCAGCTACATACTTCTAGTGCCAGGCACCCTGGGACATATCCATGGGCCCTCTGTGAGATGGCTAGTATTCCTGGAAACCATTCCAACGCAGAGACAGCCACCAATCACTTATCACAGAAGTGGCCCATGTTCAACTCACTGTCTTCCCCTCACCCAGCTCCCCAAATGCCCAGAGCTACTCCAGGGCACCTCATGCAGAGAAGTGTGAAGGAAGGGAGCTTGGAATGAAAGACAGGACTTAACCAATCCTCATTTGAGGTGTGCTTTAAGACATTGCAGGGATGCCCCAAGATGTGCCATGCAGACATGCAGAGTTTTTTGAGCTGATAACCATCAAGGCCCAAAAGACCCATAAATAAACTTTGACCTCCTACCCCTCAACTGCACTTTAGATGGAGGAGCTACTCTAGAAGAAGTATCACCCTAGATAACTATATTATAGTGTGAAATGGGTGTGGTAGACAGGGAGGGATGTGGCTAAGTCTGTTAAAATTCCTCTTTGTGCCCCTCATTGCTTCTGTGTGGCCCAGCAAATATCTGTTAATCAAACATTTACTCTTTTCATATTCCTGTGAATTACTTGCCTTTTCCTTTTAAGTCTCAGCCCCCTATCTCCTTCTCCGTGGTTCGCAGTGACGTACATACCTCATCGTCCCTATCTTTGGAACCCATGTCTATGGCTTCCCCATAAGTATATAATTAATTTGGCTTTACACCTTTTAATCTATCTCATGTCAATTTCGTTCTTAGACCAGCTAGAAGAACCTCTAGCGGTAGAGGAAATTTCTTTCTCCCAATAACATCTTCCTTTTAAAGAGTAGAAAACAACATATGATCATGTGAACTCAGTTCTAAGATTCCACCTTGGGTCTTGGAAGGGGCCCGTGCAAGTCCTGGGGCCTGGGCACAAGCTTCATCAGTTTCTCAGTAAGTTCACCCTACAAAGATCTCAGAAGAAACAGTGCACTTTGGCCGGAAACGCTGCTACTCTTTCATCAGTCCTCAGCCTAAGCACGCCCTCCTCCGGGATGTGTTGCCTGAGCCCCCCACCAGTTTAGGCAGGTCTCCCAGGATCCCTCCATGCCTCCATTATGACACTCGGCTATATATCTTAACTTTTTGGGTTTCTACCTCCCTGTTAGCCGGCAGACTCACTGAGGATGTGGTTCAAGGCATTAAAAAAATCTTTGTACTGTCATAGTGGGCACCCAAAAAGCCCTTGTTGAGGAAATGAATTGGTGCACTTCCTGAAGGAAGCAAGCGCTTGCCAGGGAGAAACCTGGGCACCAGGGGTAAGAACACCAGAGCTCTGGTTCCTGTCCAGTGACCTCTGTTATCAATTACAGTGGGAGGGCAAGAAAAACAGCCAATCAGCAACCTCTTAAGAGGCCACACAGAAATACCGACAGGTTTTTAACTCTACATATGAATCTTTTATGGAGGTCTATGCACGTTACCATGCTGACTATATTGTTAGCTGTAAGCGTAACGATGTAAAAATAATGACATAATTTGAAATCCAGAGTGTCCTAGCATATTCAACTATTAAAAAGCACGTGTCTCAATGAATCAGGCTAAACAGAAGCTGGAACTGAAGATAGTAAAATCCTCATCCATCAGGCACGTTTTACAGCCCGCACCCTCACTCCCCTTACACAAACACGCCCCGGATATAAGCTCCGCTTAGGCAGATGTGCCAGGTGAACTCAAGTCCCTACGCGCGTGGGTGAAACGGCCAGCTTAGGTAATCAAGGGCTTAAGACTCACAGCATCTTTCAAAGTAACAGACACACGGGGCTACATTGAACACGGGGGTCTTCCTACACACCTAGAGCAGGTTGGCTAACAATGAACTTCCCAGGAGAGAACAGTGAAGACACAATGCGAATTCCACTCGACAGTGCACGGCCCTCGGGGAACCCCGCGCGTGCGCACACTGCGAAACGAAGCAGCCGGCGCGCGGAGCTGTGGCCTCGCTTCCGCTCCAGACGCTCAGTGCCCGCCTCCGGGCCGGAGGGAGCCTATGACTGGCCAGTCTGGCCCCGCTCGGCGAGTGAGTGATTGGCAGCAACGCCCAGAGACAGGCAAGCTGGAAGCCTGAGTAGCTGCCCAAGTGACCTGGTGCCGCGCGGCCGAGGTAAGTCGGGTAGGGCTTCGGGAAAGCGGTTGGCTTGGGGCTGAGGAGGCGACCCTTGGCCTGACGGCGCTACAGTCAGGGTGGGAGGCTGGAGGAGCCCCGTTCGGGCAAGTGGGACGCCGGTTGGGTGTCTGCGCCGCGGCTGAAGGGAGGCGGAGACGTTCACGGCAGCCGGGCTGCTGAGGGCCCGGGTGGGGCCGGGGCTGCGGCGGAGCGGACGTCCGCCCTGAAAGCCGGGACTCACCCGCCCAGCCCCGCGTCGGCCCCCGCCTGCCCTTGGGTCCCCCTCCCCAGCCCGCAGCTCGTGCGCAGGCCGCCAGGCGGCGACTTCCTCCGGTGTCTAACGCTTTCCCGGGACTGGGCGGGCCGGACCCCGCGGGCTCCGCTCAGCCGGAATCCGGAAGGAGGAGCACACGGCCTGGGAGGTTTAACCTGCCTCTGGTGAGCGTCTGCCTCCCAGGGCTTCCCAGTGTACTTCTGACCATCACGGGATTTGCTGTAAGCCCCAAGGAAAAGGTCGACCGTTGTCCATTTAAAAATACATTTTATTACGGAAAACTTTATAAACTGTGCAGAGGTCGAGAGGATGGTATAAAGAACTCGGTGTACCCACTACCTGACTTCAACAATTAATCCACGTATGGCCAGGCTCGCTCGCCTCCCCGAGTTATTTAGAAGTGAATCCCAGACAGACCACTTCATCTCTTACATATGCCTACGACTTTGTCATGATCGGTAATCATACTTCTTTTCCAATCATTTGCTTTCTAGCGCGGTTGAGTAAAACAAGGCACACTTTAAGGTGTAGACAGTGCAAATTTAGTTTGCGATACAAGAATGTGGGAAGTTCTCCCACGGAGCAGTTTCACTACCCTGTGTTCAGGTTTTCAAAATTTCTGAAAACAAGGGTACCAAACAATCTAGTTCTGTCAGTAGTGATACTGCTTTTAAGAAGTAATAATAGTATTGATCATTTTTGTTTATAGAGTTCTTGGTATGTATGAAGCACTGTGAAATTGTTCCCATCTATTAGTTCATTTAATTTTACAACAGCCTTGTGAAGTCGGTACTCCATTTTACAGATGAGGCAAAAACAGGTCTAGAGAGGTTGAGCAATTTGCCTGAGGTCACATTGATTCAAGGGCTTGGGGTAGCCTGGGATTAGGGATGCTAACCCTTGTCAGTTCAAAGTTCTTGCTCTTTTAACCATAATTGAATGTTCTAAGAATTGTAGAGTAAATATAATTGCTTTGGCTTATTTCTATTGAGCTGAAATCCATAATGGAAAAAAAAGCTGGAAATATATAATGTAGTAGTAATATAAATATTTTTGTTTCTTTGAAGCACTAGAAGGTTAACAAAACTGAGTTTAAACTTATGGCAAAATGTATGAAGATCATAAACACAAGTGCTAAAATTTTATTCTATAGTATATGGCCAGTTACAGGGGAGAGGAAAATGCAAAAAAATACACATCAGTGAATAGTCTCTACCTTCTTGAGCACTTGGCCTATGCTGGCCATTTACACTGAATACTTTAATCTGTATTTCCTCATCTTCCCAATCTTACGCTATTTCTAAAACAGCATCTTTATCCAAATAGTGCTCGAGGAGTAAGGAACTAGAGACAGACAGCTGGGCTTATTCAGAGGACAGCAGAGAAGACTTGTTAAATTTTAGTTTAGGATTCCTGTTGTAGGAGTAATTCAGAAGTAAGGTTAGACTCACATATGAAGGAACTTGAGTGCCAGCTTTGAGTTTGAACAAAGAAGTGATCCGATTACAGCCATCTCATAGGAAGATGTGAGGGGCTGCTTCACCTGTGATGTGGAAAGATGAGTGGGTTGACCTGGTGAATATAAAGGAAGTAGATGTAGGTAACTGAATTTATGGATGTGAGGAAAGGAATGGAGAGAAAAATCGTCTGAAAAAAGTGTGGTTTTGAACTGCTAGTAACTTCAGGTTCCACAGGTTTGTTTTCCTGCAGCAGCTTTATAAAAAAAAATTGATGAATAATTTCACTGAAGCATAGTTGGCATACAATATTAGTTTTGAGTGTACAACATAGTATAACATTTAAACACATTGCACAGTGATCACCACAATAAGTCTAGTTACCATCTGTTACCATACAAAGTTATTTTAATATTATTGGCTATATCTCTGTACTTTACATCCCTGTGACTTACTTATTTTATAACTGAAGGTTTGTACCTCTTAATCCCCTTTGCCTGTTTCATCCACTGTCTCCCCTCTGGGAGATAACCTGGCAACCACCAGTTTGTTTTCTGTATCTGTGAGTCTGTTTCTATTTTGTTTTGTTTGTTTTGTATTTTAGATTCCAAGGTATTTTTCTTTCTCAGCCTGACTTATAGCATAATGCCCTATAGGTCCCTGCATATCACAAATGGCAAGTTTTCATTCTTTCTTATGGGTCAGTAATATTTCATTACAATATACCACATCTTTATCCATTTGCCTATTGATGGACACTAGGTGGCTTCCATATCTTGGCTATTTGAAATAATGCTTCAATAAACATAGGGATGCACATCTTTTCAAACAGTGTTTTCATTTTCTTCAGATAAAGTATTGCTGGATTATATGGTATTTCTATTTTTAGTTTTTTGATGAACCTCCATACTGCATTCCACAGTGGCTACACCAATTAACATTCCCACCATCATACACAAGAGTTCCCTTTTCTCAGCATCCTCTCTAACACTCTTTTTTTTGTTACTAGCCATTCTGACAGGTGAGAGGTGATATTGTGGGTTTGATTTGCATTTCCCTGATGTTTAGTGATGTTGAGCTAATCATGTATTGTTTGGCCATTTTTGTCTTTGGTAAAATGTCTGTTCAGGTCCTTTGCCCACTTTTTAATTGGATTTTGTTGTTGAATTGTATGAGTTCTTTATGTATTTTGGGTATTAACTCCTATCAGATATATTTGCCAATATTTTTGCCCATTCAGTAAGTTGCCTTTTTTGTTTTATTGATGATTTCCTTCCCAGTGCAAAAGCTTTTTAGTTTGATGTAATCTCACTTTTTTATTTTTGCTTTTGTTACCCTTTGCCTGAGAAGACATATCAAAAAAAAGAAGAAAAAAAGTACTGCTAAGACTGATGTCCAAGAGTTTACTGCCTGTGTTTTCTTTTAGAAGTTTATGGTTTCAGGTCTTATATTTCAGTCTTCAATCCATTTGGAGTTTATTTTTGTATGTGATATGTAAGAAAATGGTCTGGTTTCATTCTTTTGCATGTAGCTGTCCAGTTTTCCCAATACCATTGATTGAAGAGACATCTTTTCCACATTGTATATTCTTGCCTTCTTGTAGATTGATTTGACCATAGAAGTGTGGGTTCATTTATGGTTCTTTATTTTGCTTTATTGATTAATGTGTCTGTTTTTATGTCAGTATCATACTTTTTTGGTTACTATAGCTTTGTAGTATAGTTTGAAATCAGGGCGTGTGATACCTCCAGCTTTGTTCTTTCTCAAAATTGCATTGGTTATTCAAGGTCTTTTGGGTTTCCATACAAATTTTAAGATTATTCTAGTTCTGTGGAAATGCCATTGGTATTTTGACAAGGATTTCATTGAATCTGTAGGTTGCTTTGAGTAGTATGGACATATTAACAATATTAATTCTTCTCTCAGTTCAGCATATCTTTCCATTCATTTGCTATCTTCAATTGCTTTTATCAGTGTTTTATAATTTTCAGAATATGGGTCTTTCACCTCCTCTATTAAATTTTTTCTTAGGTATTTTATTCTTTTTGATGCAATTGTAAATGGGATTGTTTTCTTAATTTCCCTTTCTGATAGTTTGTTAATAGTGTATAGAAATGCAGCCCATTTCTGTATATTAATTTTGTGCCCTGCAACTTTACTGAATTTGTTCATTAGTTTTAATAGTTTTTGGTGAAGTCTTTAGGGTTTTCTATATGTAGTATCACATCATCTGCAAATACAGGCACACCTTGTTTTATTGCACTGTGCTTTGTTGTGT
Source organism: Phataginus tricuspis (assembly GCA_029783875.1). NCBI lineage: Eukaryota > Metazoa > Chordata > Mammalia > Pholidota > Manidae > Phataginus > Phataginus tricuspis. Next base: position 18,736,818 of record JAQQAC010004068.1, read on the forward strand.
TTTGCAGATAATTGCATTTTTTTTTTTACAAATAGAATGTGAAATATATTTCACCAGTTTCTATGCTTTGTTTTATTTTTTTAAAAACAACCACATATATATGTTAGTTTGCAACTTTTTTCATTTAGCAATCCTTTCATGTATAACTTTTTGTTTTAATGACCATAACCTTGGAATGGGTGTGTTGAATTTATTTTAAGTGCTTTTCCTATTGATGTACATTGAGTGTGCCTCAAGATTTTCTCTTTTATGTCTAGTGCTTAGTAAATACCTTTACCAGCTTTTAAAAACTAAATATCTTTGTTTACAAAAGTATAATTTACTGAGTTTTCCCACTAAAGCAGTTTTTATACACATAATATGCAGGAGATAGTAATTATTACAGTTTATAAAAATCACCTTTATGGTGAATTTTCATCACTTTGCTGGACCCAAGGATAGCACTTTTAGCAAAAAAGTATTGACTTCAAAAATCAGTGTGTTCGTTTCTGCTCATGTTCAGGATAACTTAAGATATTTGAGCAGTCCTTTCAAAAGATGATTTTAAAATTGATGCCCAAACTTAATTTGTTTGGGATTAAGTACATGGGAATTAAGTACATGGGAATGCTTAAAATAAAAATAAGGAAATATGTACTTATGTTATTCACTGTGGGGTTATATTTCAGAGATTCACACATGAAAATGGCACACCTTTACTTCAAATGGAAATGTAAAACTACCTTCAACCTCTCTTATATCATACAGAGGGAAAATTGATCTCTCAAAATGTTACAGAAGACATCCTTCAGAAGTTTAGTAGACCCATTAACTTGAAATAATTTTCATCAAGTTTTAACAAGCTAATTAGACTTCTTATTTAAAGTTTTGATTTTTTTTGGAAATGTAGTATAGGTCATGAGACTTATTCATTTGTGGACTGAAAAGAATGGCACTTATTGTATGTCAGATTGTGTGCTAGGCATTGGGAATGTAGCAGTGTACTTAATTTTGTGTGAAAGGTATAGAATATTCTAAATTATTGCTAGTAAATTATAACCCAGAAGTTGAACACTATCTCATTGTATAGAATGCTAAAGTATGACTTAAAGCTCAACTAGACCGATGTACAGTATAGCGGTGGTTGTTAGACTTGAATTTGAAGTTGAATTTTCAGAAAGTAAGATAGGGCGTTGACAAGGAGTTGACAACTTTTCATTGTGACTGGTAATGACATTTTTTTAGAAACAAAATAACATCCATCTACTGTCCCATATCTTAAAAGAAGGGGCGTTTTTATACCAAAAGGTAGAAAGGACATACTCTCAAATAAAGGGCAGTAACTTTCAATTGAATTAGTTTTTGTTTTTTTTACTTCATAGTCCTTATTTTTCTTTTACATCATTGTTTGATACTAGAATGTAGACAGTCATTTGGGATGCACTGATATGATTTAATACTACTCTAATCTCAGTATTCTGAGAACAAGAAACCTTTTTCTAATAATTTAGCCAACTGAATAACTAAAATGTTCTATTACAGATCTTAGACTCCCCTCAGCCATGCTTTAAAATGGTCATACTCCTCTCTCATATTGTAAAGATAATTAAATGGCCATTTCCTTGAATAGTTCCCAAAGACCTTATGAAATTAAGCCCCTCTGTACTGTTGTAGCTTTTTAAAGTTTTGGGCATTTTAAATTTAATGACAATTTTGTTATTACTGCCAACAGGGTTACTGTGAAACTATTTACTGCTAATAAGTTTTTTATTAGAACTATCTCAAAAAAATCCTGCATTTGGGTGAAAGCAGTATTTTGTATTATCTTTGATTTGGTTGCTGTAGACGTTAATTGGTCTAACCATACACTATTAGGGAAAAGAAAGTCTGTTTTCAAAGTTTATCTACTTCTCATTTAGTCTTGGTTTTTTCTTCTGCTGCCCTGCCAACCACCCCTCCCCACAAAGAGTAATTTGTTATTTCTTATTATCTGTGCTAGATTAGACTAGTCTATAAACCTATATATACATCAATATAAAACTCAAGAAGTTAAGTTACATATATTCATACAGAACATAGGGATCAAAATGCAGCCTGATTCTTAACCATCTTTTTTAAAACTTTTTTTATTTTGAAGTATAATGCAGAAAGTGTAACTCAGAAAAATGCACAAACATAAATATACATCTCAATAAATATTCACAAAGCAAACACCCATGTAATGACCACCCAGGTTAAGAAATATAAAGTTGTCTGCACATTAGAAAGCTCCTTTATACTCTCTTCCAACTATTTATTCATCTCCTTCCAGTGGTAACTAACCACCATTGTAACTTACACTATAGCCTTGTTTTGCCCTTTATGATTTTCTTAATGCCTTGAGGATCTGTATGGATGACCTCTTTTTCGTTCCTGTACTATGTGACCTCTCTTTCTCCTTGATACATCATTAGAGGCTAACCTTTTTTATTAGTCTTTTCAAAAAACCAACTCTTGGCCTGTTGAAAGTTCTTTGCCTTGATAGTTCTCTGATGCTTTTCAAATAGATGATTTTTATATTTGTCCAGCTAGTTTACTTGTCCTCAGTGGGAGGAGGGTTTGTTTGAAATTACCTAGTTCACCTATAAATAGAAGCAAAATTCCTCTTAGATGCCTGTTTACAATTAAAATAGCATAGACAAGTCCATGGCTCGGAGATTAGATGCCTTTCATTTAATACACAGATATTAATTGAGCAGCTATTATATCCCATATATTTTGCTAAGTGCTGGTGTCATTGTAATGAAAAGATAGTTTTTACTCTTAAGGTGATTAAAATGCTGTGGAGGAGGTGAGCAGTTTAGGTACAGTTTAATGTGTTATGTAGGAGAACACATAACAGGGCTGCCATAATCCTGGTTGTTCAAGAAAAACCACTAGAAAAAGGTGATAGCTAAACTCAAACAAAAGATTAGCTTGGCATTGGGGACCAGTATGGAGGTGAAATACTGGATAAACGAAAAGTCCAGAGACCGTGTTGAGTTTTTAGTTACGTATAAGACTGGATCAAAGAGCAGAGTGTGAAAGATTCAGAGGATAGGAAAGAACAGGGATCAGATCATGAAGGACCTTCTTTGGTATTGAGGATGGATAAAAATGGGAGAGCAAAACTGGGGGAGAAGGATGCCAATAGTCTAGTTCATAGATTTTTACAGTAGTACAGAACTGATTGTAGAAATTGAAAAAGAAAGAAGGAATAACTGACAACATGGGTGCCATATTCTGAGGTAGGGAACACATGAGCAACGGAATTAGGAGGAAAGTTAAGGACTTCAGTTTTGGATTTCTTTGGTTTGAAAGCAGATGGGAGAAACCAGAAAATGGTGTGTGACTGAAGTTAACAGGAGTGAGGAAAGAGAATTTATTTACTAAGTGGTGGAGCTGATCAATGACCTGTGAGTTGACAGGGTGTAAACCTGAGCACTTAGCTGAAAGGAGGGATGGGAGAACAGGAGACAGAATAGTTGTGGATGCAGAAGGTGTGTGGCATGCAGAGTGGCAGGATATCGAGGGACTTCCTGCGAGATGACTTTATTACTTGAAGTAGGATGCTTGGTCATTTGCAGAGAAATGATGGAGGAAGGGTTGGAGAGATTTGGATAACCTAGAGAATGCTTGAAATAGCTGCTCTGAAAAATGGAAGTGTGGGAAGAGTAAGCAAGTAAGATTTTCGTAGAATGCTAGGCAGCAGTGAGGGCCCAGTTGAGATAAGAGGTAGTACATTTGTGGCAACATCAAAATGTGAGGTTTGGTAATTTTTCTACAGCCCAGTTGTAGGAAATGTAGACCACTGGATTCATTAAGTTCCAGCTTGTAGAATAAACAAAATAGTAGGACAAGTAGTTGAAAATACTAAACATCAGTGGTTAAAGTGATTTTTGGTTGCATGGAGTCGAAGGGAATGCAGATGGGCAGGGATTGATTAGGTTGATGAGAGCTGCAGGGAAGGACAGTGAAGGTCTCCGCATGCTCGAAGAGTAGCAGAGGAGTATATGAGTGAAAGCTAAAAGGTGAGGTTTTTTTTTTAACTTTTAGATTTTGTTCTTAGATCAAAAGTAAAATATGCTTTGTTGCATTGGCTGAACTGTACAAACCATACAAAGGAAGCTTTATTTCTGCCCACTGTGGCCAGTTTTAATAGTTTGATGTCTGTCTTTCTATAAAAAGGCTAAGGGTTTTGTTTTTGTCTTACAGAAATGAAATCATGCTTAATATTACTCTTCCTGTATCATGTATATGCTGTCAAGTCTTTACAGAAACTATCACTTGCTTTTAGGAGAAGCATATTTTGTAATATGAGCCTACTAAAATTTAATGAACAGTTGTTTATTGATAAGCATTTAAAGTTGATCCCTGTTTTGTGAGTAGAAAAAGCACTGCAGAAAATATCTTTATACATGGGTCTTTATGAATAATGCTTTTATTTCTGTGAGAGAAATTTCTGAAAGTTTCATGACTTGGTCAATGGCTATGTGTATTTTTAAAACTTTTATTTGAAACATGATGTACCTTAAGAAGAGTATGTAAGAGTACATCTTGATGAGTTTTCACAGAGTAAACATACCCATAGACATCTGTCTATGTCAAGAAATAGAATATTGCCAGCACCCTCAGGAATACCTCTCAGGCCTCTTACAGTCACTAACCTATGCTTCCAATGATTTAAAAAAACAAAAACAAAAAGCTCCTATGATTAGCTTATTTTAGTTTTATCTATCTTAGATATTTATAAAAATGGACTTAAACAGTATTCTGTTGCATGAATCATCTCTGTGAATATTAAAATCACCTTCACAGGCAAGAATATAAGGTACTGATTTACTAGTTATGATTTACCAATCATAGGATTTACTAGTGCTGATGAAGCCAAAGCACACAATTCTGTTTAGGTGGGGACTTGGAGTAGAGATGACTCAGCTAACGTCATAATGGAATGCTAGGGAATGTCCTAAGTGTCCTCAAGTCAATCCTGATGAGGGGCAGTGAGTGGTAAAGCAGTGCTTCCAAAGGAGAGTTCTGTTTTAATGAAGTTATAATTTATCCACAGCAAGATTCACCACATTTCTCTATGGATACAATCATGTAATTACCTCCATAGTGAAGATGCAGGACAGTGCCATGTCCGCAAATTTCCCTTGTGCTTCTTTGTAGTTAGCCCTCCCTCCACTGCCTGCCCCTGGTGACTGCTGATCTGTTTATTTGTC
>JAQQAC010004068.1:18742539-18760565 GCA_029783875.1 Phataginus tricuspis
TACTGTGGCTTTGTAGTAGAGCTTGAAGTTGGGGAACATAATCCCCCAGCTTTATTCTTCCTTCTCAGGATTGCTTTGGGTATTTCAGGTCTTTCGTGGTTCCATATGAATTTTAGAATGATTTGCTCTAGTTCATTGAATAATGCTGTTGGTATTTTGATAGGAATTGAATTGAATCTGTAGATTGCTTTAGGCAGGGTGGCCATTTGACAGTATTAATTCTTCCTGTCCATGAGCACGGGATGTGTTTCCATTTATTGGTATCTTCTTTAATTTCTCTCATGAGTGTCTTGTAGTTTTCAGAGTATAGGTCTTTCACTTCCTTGGTTACATTTATACCTAGGTATTATTTTTGATGCAACTATGAATGGAATTGTTTTCCTGATATCTCTCTCTGCTAGTTCATTGTATAGGAATGCCACAGATTTCTGTGTAATAATTTTGTATCCCACAACTTTGCTGAATTCAGATATTAGATTTAGTAGTTTTTGAGTGGATTCTTCAGGGTTTTTTATGTACAATATCATGTCTTCTGCAAACAGGAACAGTTTAACTTCTTCCTTGCCAATCTGGATGCCTTTTATTTCTTTGTGTTGTCTGATTGCTGTGGCTAGGACTTCCAGTACTATGATGAATAGAAGTGGGGAGAGTGGGCATCCTTGTCTTGTTTCCAATCTTAAAGGAAAAGCTTATAGCTTCTTGCTGTTAAGTATAATGTTGGCTGTGCATTTGTCATATATGGCCTTTATTATGTTGAGGTACATGCCCTCTATACCCATTTTGTTGAGAGTTTTTATCATTAATGGATGTTGAATTTTGTCAAATGCTTTTTCGGCATTTGACATCTGTGGAGATGATGGTGTGGTTTTTGTCCTTCTTTTTGTTGATGTGGTGGATGATGTTGATGGATTTTTGAATGTTGTACCATCCTTGCATCCCTGGAATAAATCCTAGTTAATCACGATGGATTATCTTTTTGATGTATTTTTGAATTGGGTTTGCTAATATTTTGTTGAGTATTTTTGCATCTATGTTCATCAGGGATATTGGTCTGTAATTTTCTTTTTCAGTGGTGTCTTTGCCTGGTTTTAGTATTAGAGTGATGTTGGCCTCATAGAATGAGTTTGGAAGTATTCCCTCTTCTACTCCTTGGAAAACTTTAAGGAGGATTGGTATTAGGTCTTCACTAATTAGGTCTTCACTAATTGTTTGATAAAATTCAGCGGTGAAGCCATCTGGTACAGGCGTTTTGTTCTTAGGTAGGATTTTGATTACCAGTTCAATTTCATTGCTGGTAATTGTTCTGTTCAGATTTTCTGTTTCTTTCTGGGTCAGCCTTGGAAGGTTGTATTTTTCTAGAGAGTTGTCCATTTCTTCTAGGTTATCCATTTTGTTACCATATAATCATATAATTTTTCATAATATTATCTCATAATTCTTTGTATTTCTGTGGTGTCCCTAGTGATTTTTTCCTTTCTCATTTCTGATTCTGTTTATGTGAGTAGACTCTCTTTTTTTCTTGATAAGTCTGGCCAGGGGTTTATCTATTTTGTTTATTTTCTTGAAGAACCAGCTCCTGCTTTCATTAATTCTTTCTATTGTTTTATTCTTCTCGATTATATTTATTTATGCTCTAATCTTTATTATCTTTATTATGTCCCTCCTTCTACTGACTTTGGGCTTCATCTGTTGTTCTTTTCCTACTTTCATTAATTATGAGTTTAGACTGCTCATATGGGATTGTTCTTTTTTCCTGAGGTAGGCCTGTATTGAAATATACTTTCCTCTTAGCACGGCCTTCGCTGCATCCCACAGATTTTGCAGTGTTGAATTATTGTTGTCATTTGTCTCCATATATTGCTTGATCTCTGTTTTTATTTGGTCATTGATCCCTTGGTTATTTAGGAGCATGTTGTGAAGCCTCCATGTGTTTGTACTTTTTCATTTTATTTTGTAATTTATTTCTAGTTTCATACCTTTGTGGTCTGAGAAGCTGGTTGGTAAAATTTCAATCTTTTGGAATTTACTGAGGCTCTTTTTGTGGTCTTGTATATGATCTATTCATGAAAATGTTCCATGTGCACTTGAGAAGGATGTGTATCCTGCTTCTTTTGGGTGTAGAGTTCTGTAGATGTCTGTTAGATCCATTAGTTCTAATGTGTTGCTCAGGGCCTCTGTCTCCTTACTTATTTCCCATCTGGTTGATCTGTCCTTTGGAGTGAGTGGAGTGTTGAAGTCTCCTAGAATGAATGCATTGCATTCTATTTCCCCTTTTAATTCTGTTAGTATTTGTTTCACATATGTAGGTGCTCCTGTGTTGGGCGCATAGATATTTATAATGGTTATATCTTCATGTTGGATTGACCCTTTTATCATTATGTAATGTCCTTCTTTGTCTCTTGTGACTTTGTTTTGAAGTCTATTTTGTCTGATATAAGTACTGCAACTCCTGCTTTTTTCTCCCTATTAGTTGCATGAAATATCTTTTTCCATCCCTTCACTTTTAGTCTGTGTATGTCTTTGGGATTAAAGTGAGTCTCTTGTAGGCAGCATATAGATGGGTCTTGCTTTTTTATCCATTCAGTGACTCTTGTGTCTTTTGATTGGTGCATTCAGTCCATTTACATTTAGGGTGATTATCGATAGGTATGTACTTATAGGCATTGCAGGCTTTAGATTCGTGGTACCAAAGGTTCAAGGTTAACTTCCTTAGTATCTAAGAGTCTAACTTAACTCAATTAATATGCTATTACAAACACAATCTAAAGGTTCTGTTTTTTTTTCTCCTTCTTTTTCTTCCTCCTTCTTTCACTATATATTAGGTATCATTCTGTCCTCCCTGTCTATCCCTTGATTGACTTTGGGGATAGTTAATTTAATTTTGCATTTGCTTAGTAATTAGCTGTTTTACTTTCTTTCCTGTGGTTTTATTCTTTCTGGTGACAGCTATTAAACCTTAGGAACACTTCCATCTATAGCAGTCCCTCCAAAATACACTGCAGAGATGGTTTATGGGAAGTAAATTATTTCAGCTTTTGCTTATCTGAAAATTGTTTAATCCCTCCTTCAAATTTAAATGATAATCTTGCTGAATAAAGTAATATTGTTTTAGGCCCCTCTGCTTCATTGCATTAAGTACATCATGCCACTCCCTTCTGGCCTGTAAGGTTTCTGCTGAGAAGTCTGATGATAGCCTGATGGGTTTTCCTTTGTATGTGATCTTATTTCTCTCTGGCTGCTTTTAATAGTCTGTCCTTATCCTTGCTCTTCGCCATTTTAATTACTATATGTCTTGGTGTTGTCTTCCTTGGGTCCCTTGTGGTGGGCGATCTTTCCCAATCTGGGGAAGTTTTCAGCATTTACCTCCTCAAAGACACTTTCTATCCCTTTTTCTCTCTCTTCTTCTTCTGGTACCCCTGTAATGCAAATATTGTTCCATTTGGATTGGTCACACAGTTCTCAATATTCTTTCATTCCTAGAGATCCTTTTTTCTCTCTGTGCCTCAGCTTCTTTGTATTTCTCTTCCCTAGTTTCTAGTTCATTTATCATCTCCTCCACCATATCTAGTCTGCTTTTAATACCCTCCATTGTGCTCTTCAATGATTGGATCTCCGACCGGAGTTCATTCCTGAGTTCTTGAGTATTTCCCTACCTCTATGAGCATGTTAATGATTTTTATTTTGAACTCCCTTTCAGGAAGATTCATGAGGTCGATATCATTTAAATCTTTCTCAGGAGTTGTATTAATAATTTTACTCTGAACCAGGTTCCTTTGGCATTTCATATTTGTATATGGCACCTTCTAGTGCCCAGAAGCTCTACTCTCTGGAGCTGCCCAGCCCTTAAAGCAATGTCGGGGGTCTCAGGGGAGTGATGTTGGTGCCTGGGGGGAGGAATGAGCTGTTTCCTGCTTTCTGGCTGCTATGCCTGACTTCACTGCCTGAACCAGTGGGCCATACACACATGTATAAGCCTCTATGCTTTGTCTTTGTAGTTGCTGTAGACAGATCTTCTCTCTGGCTGGCCTAACACCAGGGTAGGGTTTTTGGGTTTGCTAGCCAGGTGGGGCTGGCCAGGAGAAATGTGCAATGGGCTCCGAATCCCGGAGTGGGTCCTTGGAGCTGTGTAGCCAGCCAGGGAGGTGTAGTACCTGAACATTGCGAAAGCTCCCAGCCTGCTGGGCAGAGTGCACTCAGTTTTGTCTACCTGTCCTTTCTCCTGAGCAGTAAGCTCTGTGCAATCCTTGCCCCTTTAGCAGCCCTCTTGCTAAGGGCTTCTTTTTTAGGAATTCTGTCAGACTGCCCACCTTTCTTTTGTCCCAGAGCAGCCAGGTATGGATCCCTGCTTTCCACAAGTGGCTGGAATCTCAGTCTCTCCAGGAATTCTGCCTGTCTTAGCTTTCCAATCCCCTACTCACAAGAGTACCATGCAAGCACCATGAAAATGTAGGTTTGTGCTCCCAAAGCAGATCTCCCGAGTTAGGTATTCAGCAGTTCCAGGCCTCCACTCCCTCCCGGCTCCGTTTCTCTTTCACCTGCCAGTGAGCTGGTGTGGGGGAAGGGTTTGGGTCCTGCTGGGCCACAGCTTTGGTACATAACCCTGTTCCATGAGGTCTGCTCTTTTCTCCAGGTGTATATAATCTGGCTCAGTCCTCTTTCCTGTTGCTCTTTCAGGAGTAGTTGTATTAATTATGTTTTCGTATTATATGTGGTTTTAGGAGGAAGCCTCTGTCTCACCTCTCACACCACCATCTTTAATCCTCGACTTCAAAATTTGTTTTCTCTTGAGTAAATTTATATACACAGTTTTAAAATATTTTAGACTAGACTTTGTGAGACATTTTGCAGACAGTAAAGATTCTAAATAGTAATTTCATTTTAGTGTTTGTATTTTAAATTTTCAGGCTTTATGGACCATGTGCTGCTATGTATGCCTGAAGTACTTGAAATGCACATTTGGAGAGACTTTGCCATCTAAATGCTTGGCTGGATTAAGCGCCTAATTAGAATGGTTTTTCAATAGGTTGGAGTAAGCATGCAATCGGTGAGTGATCAATCTCATTTTTAAAATCCAGATGTTTAGATGTTTTAAGAATTTTTTCTGAGAAAGTGAAATGAATCTGTGTATGATTAGCATTTTGAATTCAGTATACTTATGTACTATTTAAATCATAGAATGACTCTACCTAGCATGACAAGTAAGGGAGTAACTTTCTGGGTTATACTGAAATCTTACCAATATTCATGTGACTGTTAAAAGTGCAATGTATTTGTTATAAAATGCTATAAAATTGCTATAAAAGTACAATATATAGAGAGATAGAGATAGATATCATTAAATGTTTGACTAACACTTCACAACTCTGTTGTAGAACTATTATCATTGAATGCTGTTATAGTGTGGTTTATCACACAACTCTTTTTCAGTCATGTCTCCTAAAATACAACAACTATAGACAGGAAGAAAAATATTAGTATAATATAGTTATTCAATGCCAAAGGTGTCAGTTCTGATCTTGACATTTTTTAAAGTGTTTTATAATAATACATAATATTTTTTCAGATCCAGTGTAAAGTTATTAAGCAGTAATTGTGCCAAGCATATTGTGTGGAATATTTCTTTTTATTTTCAAATCAAATGTTTTGTTATTGGTGGCGTGACATTAAATTTTATTTATTAAATATATAGGCAGTTTACATAATTTGAATATGGGTATAATTTTTAATGCACTACCTTTACTCTTGTTTTTATTTTGAGTGTTTTCATATCTTGTTACGACAAACTTGAACTTTGAATCCCCCACCCCTCCAAAGTTAAATCTGTTGTCTTTGGGATAAAAAGCAAAGGACCAAATAAAATTACCTTTTTTCATAGTTGCAGAGTTTTGAGATTATTAGCTTGAGGATAAGCAACAGGATAATAGTTCGTGAAGTTAGTATAATAGTATTTTCATCTTTTTCAGTTACATCTTCCTATGTTTTGGACTTCACTTAATGCTGTTTTTTTTGATATTAATATACACTTACATGAACAACATTGTGGTTACTAGATTCCCCCCATTATCTGTCCCGCGCAACCTCCCGCCAGCAGGAATGAGCACAGGACAAATAGGATTCTTCTGCAGCAACAGCTTTAATGCATCTTGAGAGTGAGATCACAAGCTGACTGTATGGTAAGGAGGAGGACCCCGAAGTGAGGGAGGCGACCCCTTATATAGGTCCTACGCTCCGCTTGTGGCGTGGCCCTTCTCTATAGGGCGTCCTAGGATCAGGCCAGATGACGGTGCCAGCACTACGCCTCGCGCATGCGCAGCGCGGGTGTTTACCAAACCAGCAGCCGGAAATGGGCGCCATCTTGTGATGGCGGGGAGCGGCTCCCAACAACTGCCCCTTATAATTAAACTAAGAACAACAGGCATCAAAAGGAGAAAGATCAAGAAAAGGAAAAAGGGTCAGGCTGAAATCCACGGGGGATTCTGGGGCACGCCATCGCATGCCCCGATTCCCAGGGGCCAGGCCTGAGCTCTCCCACCAGTCGTGGTGCAATGGGATCCTGAGCCCTCACGACTCACAGGGGGAGAGCAGCAACTGGCAACGACACATGTGCAATGGGAACTTGAGCCCTATGTGTGTTTTCAATTGCTCCCCAGTCAAGACAGTTCCCACCTTAACCAGGTGCAATGGGGCTTAAAGGCCCCTCTGTGTGCAAAGGCTGGGAATACAGCTAGAAAGGAAAAAGAGGAGCCTGCGTTCTGGGGCGATTGTCCTCCATCATGGCTATCCAAACTGCTGCTGAACCTCCTTGATCTAGCGCTGCCAGTGCCTGCGCAATGACGACCTTGTCTTGCTGGTGCTGTGACCTGAGTTTGCAGACAGCCCACAAGAGTAGGACCACACCAAAGCACATAAGGGCACCGAAAAGGCCTACCCCCACCCATTCCTTAAAGTAAGAAACAACTGAAGAAATCTAGGAGGACATTCTTTCCGTAAGGGAAAGGTCTAAACGAGTAGAATTCACTTCAATGATGGCAACACGGAGTTTCCTCAAGGTCTCTTCGAATTCTGCTGTCCAATTCTGTAGCAAATATTTAGATAAAGAGCGAGATAAATTTGCAACTTTAGTAAAATTATGATATTGTACAGAGGTGACACAAAGGCCGGGTAATTTTTGCTCACAACCTAATTGGGCCAGTTGCCACAGCATATCTATTTGTTCTTGCACCAGATCTATACGCTGGTTCACTAACATTAATCCTCCTTGGACTTGAGTTATGAAAATAAGGAGCTTTCTGCCAGGCTGCAGATTGGTTATATAACCGAATGCAGTCGCCTTGGCAATGTCATCACCAACCTTTTTGGGAGACAGACCCAGGGGGCCGATCTTGGGGGCCAGGGCAGACGTGGCACCGACTTCCCCACCGGTGCACCTCAGGTATACGACTTTGATCTCGTTGGGGTCGAACTTGGGCGGCATGGTGGAGGCGGCTGGTGTCGGATGAACCCGGATTCGGGACGACCGAAGAAAGTTGCACCTTGGCCTCCTCCGAGCCGAAAGACGGAAGGAAGGCGGCCGACAGCTGTCTTCTCACCTTCTCCGGAATTCGGAAAAGGGAGCCGATCTTGCCGGCGATCGGCGCATAAGGAGGCGGTGGCGCAGAGGGCGCCGAGCCACCAGTTGAAGCGACGAGCTGATAGGGCTCATCAGGATGATACCCATCCGCCTCATAGTGGGCGGCTTCTCTCTCTAAGTCTGCCTCACCTTCCAGGTCTAGAGCCTCAAAATCGGAAAGGCCCTCAAGGCCCTCACTATCTGAGGACGAATCAACAAGCGTGGGGTAGAGCTTGTTCCCATTACTTCCTTTAGGAGCACTAGCGGGACGGGGATCCTCCCTTCCCGTAGGGTCCTTTGTCATCTTATCTTTATTGACAGAGCACTCCTCCTTTACCGGAGGGTCCTTTTTCTCTTTTCTTTTAGGGGGTTTTGTTTTCTTTCGGGCGCCCAGTCTCTCACTGCGCTCGGTTTCTGACATGCTGTCCTGTATGGTCTCAAACACTACTTGTCCTGACCTAACCGTTGCCTGGCAATTGTCATCTTGCAGACAGTTAATACAGATTACACAGGCAAACAAGAGACCAAAATTCACAGACACAGGCATACCTCTCCGAACTCACTACTGCAGTTCTGAATCCACCTCAACGAGGGGTCCTCCAGGTGCTGGCGATGTTACGGCTTCTTCCCGGGTTTCGGCACCAGTTGTCCCGCGCAGTTTTCCGCCAGCAGAAATAAGCACAGGACAAATAGGATTCTTCTGCAGCAACAGCTTTAATGCATCTTGAGAGTGAGATCACAAGCTGACTGTATGGTAAGGAGGAGGACCCCGAAGTGAGGGAGGCGACCCCTTATATAGGTCCTACGCTCCGCTTGTGGCGTGGCCCTTCTCTATAGGGCGTCCTAGGATCAGGCCAGATGACGGTGCCAGCACTACGCCTCGCGCATGCGCAGCGCGGGTGTTTACCAAACCAGCAGCCGGAAATGGGCGCCATCTTGTGATGGCGGGGAGCGGCTCCCAACAATTATCAAGTCCCCACCACATACCCCATTACAGTCACTGTCCATCAGCGTAGTAAGATGCTATAGAATCACTACTTGTCTTCTCTGTCCTATACTGCTTTCCCCATGCACTTAATGCAGTTTTACCACCTTTCTTATTATTTACCACCTTTTGGCTATATAGGGTAGAATTTAGTACTGAGAGCAAAAGAATTTCTTATGCTTTCAGAAAGACAAGGATGCTTTTATTTATGATTCCCTAAAAACAAAGCTTTATAATTTATGATTCCTACTGGTTTGCAATTTAAATAAGAGGTATAATTTAGTGGAAAGATTGCAAGTCTTTGATACAAACAAGCCTGTGTCTGAAATTGTTCTCTGCCAGTTACTCTCTTCATCTACAAATTATAGATAAGAAGACTACTTCTTCAGAGTAAGTCTGTCGATTAAGTGATAGGCAATATATGTAAAACATCTCACACATTGGCTTGTATATAGCACAGAAACATTCAGTAATGCTTAGTTTCCTATGGTTTTGCTCTCACATCCTCCCACCCTGCCCCAGGTCAGGGGAATGTGCTAGTCTGAGGCCAATGCACAGAACTTTATTTCAAAATAAGGAACAGATAACACAGTTTAGCTTGTTCATTTTGAGCTGTAAATAGATGCCTTTCATGAAAAATGGACCAAGTAAGAGAGCATTAACTTGCTCCCAATAATGTAATCACAGCTGAGGGCCATTCCTACTAACAGCAGATAAACAAGATCATTTTTTTACATAGCATATAATTGATGCCAGGGTTCTTGTTTACGGAGTCAAAGAATGAACTTTGCAAATGCTCAAAGTAGGCAAATATGAGGCTTTTACTGATATAAGTAAAGATGCAGAATTCCCAGGCATATCCTGGGGGGGCAGGGAGAGCAAGACTTTCTGGGTTCAGGTCTAAGGCTTGGGGTTTTATGCCTGTTGCATCGACTAGGGAGAGAAGCTATTTGCTTTCAATAGATTCCCGTTAGAATGCCAGCTGTAAGCCAATCATTCTAAAGGTCATTTCTATCTTTGACTGGTATACCATGGTCAAGCTACTGTGAGCTACCCTGACTTACAGTCAGTAAAAATGGTTCTTTATCATGGAAGTTTAGTGAGAACCTTCTTTATGCATTGTTGCATTGTTTCAGCTGCAAGTCTCCAGTCTTTCACATTCTCAAGGTCCGTAGTAAGCATCCCATTTGTCCTTCCCAGGGCCCTTCTCTTGCTCTAACTGGGCAGGGGCTGCCCCCTGTTCTTTCCCTGTCTCATAATCACCAACTGAAAATCTACATAATAACAAGTTTTCTTCTAACATAAAGCAATTTGATCTTTTGGAGTTACTTTGTATCTTAGTTTCCAAAATATCTTATCCTGCTGCCTAAGAATAAAAAGGTATAGGCTACCAAGATTTTACCTTTGGGCATCTGAAAATTAAAAAAGAAAAATATTTAGCTCTACCTTTCAATGATAAATACATATTTTCTTACTGGTTTGATATATAAATGAACTTGAAACTATATTTGAAAGTATTACAAGAGCAGAAACGGCCTTCATCCTTTACATATTTTTTCTGCTTAAAAAGAAAAAGTGGAGGCTTTGAGATCAGGTTTTGGTTTTGTCCCTAGGACAGCTGGCAAGGATTAGCTTTTTGTATTCTTCCCGTACACATCAGCACCACCTTAATAGCTGCCACTGGTTGGTTTACTGTGCCCAGGTCTTTTTCATATATTATATATGTTCACTAGAACAACAGTTTCTTTTTTACAGTGAGGGACCTGAGAATCAGAGTGTTAGACTGACTTGACCAAAGCTTGAACTGTAATAGGAACCCAACTGTGATTCCAAAATCCTTCCTCTTTTTAATGTACTTTGCTACCTCTTGTACTAGAAAGAGAAGAAGGCTTAATATTTATTAAAGACATTTATATATAAATACCTTCACTCAATTAACACTCACAGGCTCATGAAGTAGATATTGTCCACATTTTATAGATGATGAAACAGAAGCACAGAGATTAATAATATGGCCAGTTATATACACGCAGTAAATGGTAGAGCCTCCCTTTAAAGCCAGGTCTACATGCTGCCATGTTTTCTCTTCACTGCCATCTGTTTTGCCTCAACATTTGTTTGAGTTTAAAACTGCATACACATATTTGTCCAAACTTTCTCCTGTTATTATATTTATGTCTTTAAGCAAAAGTGTTTTCAAACTAGAGAAATTAAGAGTAATATGAAACTAATGTGATTCTGATTAAACTCAGTATTTTATGTTGAAAAAAGTTATAGCAAATATCTAACTTGTATTAGTAATATATTTCCAGTAATTCTTGAGAACTGTACCCTTGTTTGCCTTTTGTGCCTTGGTAGAAGGCTGCGAATGTCGGTGGGAGTTCTGAGTAAGGAAGAAGAGAACCGAGGGAAGCACTTCCTTCAGTTGGGGGTTAGGGGGTTTATCTCCCTTTCTCTATCCCTTTCTCCCCAACACAGTTTTTATTTTCCCCTGGCTTCCTTGGAATTAAGAATTTATACTTTGTTGGGAACTAGGCTCCCTGAATTCTTGGTTAATGGTATGAACCTCCTTCCCAGAAAAATGTGTATACATGCAATTTTGCATGTAATTTCAGGGATATGAAAATCCCAGAGGAATCCTTACATTAATATTGCATAGCTTATCTTAAGAAAAATATACTTCTTTAGAATTGAATTTATACTTTTTCTTGCTCAGTGGTATCTCAGGTAGTAATATAGATGAAGCAAGTCTGTAACAATGAATTACCTCATAGAGCTTGAGTGCAGTCATTGTGATGACACAGATGACAGGTTCAGATTCCAGCCTCACATTAAGCACTTCTGCAGTAGCATTTCATAATGTTAAAAAAGAACAAATTTCTTTCCTGTTGTCATCCTCCTCCTTGCTGTCATCACTTTCAAACACTGTTGCTAAATGTTGTGGACTGTCATTACTAGACACAGACATGCAAACACACACATACCACGCACACAGACTCATTATTAGATTATATATCAGTAGTTCTTATAAATAAAGCAGAGTTTCTGTTTAATAATAATCATTAGCATTATTATTTAATTATTTCTTAATGTAACTCAATTCTTATTTCTTAATGAAATCGAATAATCTAGTAATTGCAGTTTTCTTCCTGCCTTCTCTGTTACATCTGAAAAACTACTAATGACAGTTTAAGAGTAGTCTTCCTTTCTCCAAAAAGTATACTGACAAGACACAGTTCAGCCACCAGTTTGGGTAGGAGGTGCACTTGGGCCACACAGCTTCCCAGTGCACAGATGGTGACTTTTCAGGACCATCTGTTCATTAGTTTTTCACAGCCATTTACAATTTCTTCCCCTCCATGAGGGCTGCATAGAAAAAATAAAAGTAAGACCTAGTTTTAGAGTTACTGGAAGTTAGCTGCTCTTTCCCCTCACTTTTTTCTACAATCCATTAAAGGTTATGACTCTTATTCTTTCTAAATATTCCAGTCATTAGTTTATATAGACCCTTGCTTTGTATTTCTTGGTGCTAAGTGCTGTGCAGTTCATAAGTAAAGGAAGAATGTTATGTTAGTCTACTGTGTATACTTGAAAAAAAAAGGACATAAAGCAGTCTGTTCTTTGACTTCCTTTAACTTTGTATAAGAAACCTAAATAGTCTTCATTCCTTATAAGTAAAAGCTGAATCTTTGGCTGCCTTCTCTTGTAGAAGGCACCTGGTATTCTTTCCTTCTTATATTAAACAGATGGGAAGATAATAGTTGAGACTTAGCCTTGAAGCATGCATAGCAAGGAATGCAAAAGCTGGCACCAATATTAGTTTCTGACCTTGACAAATCCTTTCTAAATTTTTCTTTCTGAGCTTTTTGTTTTCTTTATCTACAGTTAAGATCTTTACTTACTGGAGATTCACTTTAGACTATGTAACTGTCACGTTGTGATACATAGTGTTGCGCTACTCCTACATCATAGGAGAGTTTTGACTTTGACTAAATACAAGAGTCAAGAAGAGAAATGACTGAATGGTATAGTTTTTATTGCCCTATGGATTTGTTTTTAAAAAAGTAAGACCTATTAACATGTTTAAGGTAAAAAGTTTGCTTAAATATTGTTTTAAAATTACTTGCTCATTTTCTTATCTTTTTCCTGGTCTCCTTTGTTAAATTTGTAAAACTGATGCTTCCCATTTTCCTCTAGGCAGGTGTTTTTCCTTTCTTTTAGTCCTCATGTGTTATTAATACTATTTGTGTGATAATCCTTTGTATGATTATTGGTGTGAATGATTTACATTCCTGAGCTACAGGTAATTCTCTTCTAAGCTTCAGAGTAACTTTGCCTCTTAAATTATTTTGTTTAATATTCATATTTCAAATATTAATGTCTTTCTATTGACCAGTTTTCCAATCTGTACCATCCTTTTTATTTATATTTCCAAAACAAGAGCTAGAATTTCTGTTGGTTATAATAGTATAACCAGCTATTATATGTTGGTTATAGTACTTCCTGTAACTCTGCCATGTAACAGTCAGTGAAACTTTGAACATATCGATGATGAAAATTATGTACAAGCTGAAGCAGATGCCAGAGGTATTAAATATACTCCCATGATCCTCCCTGACTCATATTGTCATCCCTAATTTGGATTTGGTTTCTTAAAGTCTAAGAAATCAAATTGCTTCTATGCTCATTTTACAAGTTGTGCATACTTTTAGAATAGTCTAAAGGTCTGGTTTGGGTTGTGTGTTGGAGCCACTGCTATTTACCATAACATTTATTGCTTGGCTATACTGTTTATGTTAGGGTAATTCCATTCTTTAAATTAGAATGGCCATAGAGTAAAAAGGATCATTGTCTATTGCTCAGAATACATGCAAGCTGATTTGATACTATTTGTTTAGTTTTAGGATATAACTGAATGTTCAAGTTTAATGAATTAAGTATAATAGTCATATCATTCTCATTCTTTTCTTTTAAAATTGCTTTTAATAGCATACCACCTCTCTTTGCCTCTTCTGTCTAGGCTTACAAGTGTAGCACTCAAAACAGATGGATAGTTTTTCTCTTTAAGGAAAAATGATATACTTGGGGAGAAGTTTCAAGGTACAATTTGTAATGATTTCACATCATGTGCTTTTTTGTTTGCTTTTTTTGCTTTGGGGTTTGTTTTTGTTTTTGCTTTAAGCATAGCATAATGTCCTGTGTGTTTTACGATTTCATCTGAGAAATTCTGTTCATTAGGGCCACCAGTAGCCCGTTTAGTACATTTGTGTAAATTAGGAAAAGGCACCTTTCCTCTGAGGACAAGGCCTCACCACAAGGTGCAGTGCAGCTGAACTTGGCCTCCACTCACCCGTGGCCAGGTGTTCTTGTGTAGCAAACAAATGCAGCTCCTGCGTGATACAAATTCAGATTCTGAATTTTGTATTGATTTAGATTTGTTTTGAAAAATCCATTTTAACAAAAGTAGTTTAGTTTTAAAAAATTTTATGTGTATATTAAGTTCTAAAACTAAAAATATAGCAGAGGAGGTAAAATGGTATTTCCTTTGCAGAAGAATATGAAAACCTAATGGAAAAAGATAGTTTTGATTCCAAATATAGTATTATTTTACAACTACTAGTTTTTCTTCCATATTTCTCATGTAGTGCCTTACATTAAGCTTTGTTGCATTAATAATAACCAGCTATGTATATTTTCATTTTTAATTGAGAAATATTAACTAATTTCCCATAACTCTTAGAGCATTTTGATCCCATAATTAATATATCAGCATATCATGCATGTCATTGTTCAATGCTTTGTATTAATGATTCTTTAAATTTTGTAATTAAACCTTTGGTTTTTCCTACTTCCTCAGGTACTTTGGTCTGGGAAGCCCTATGGTTCATCTCGAAGTATCGTAAGGAAAATTGGTACTAATTTATCTCTGATCCAGTGTCCAAGAGTTCAATTTCAGGTACTAAATTTTGTTTCAAAATTTTATATTAATGTGTGCATAAAAACATAAATAGGAGAGCTTTAAAAGTATTTTGTAAACCTTTCTCCCCTATTGATGCCACTATCAATAAAATAAAAGAGGATAAAACCACAGTAAAGTCTTTCCAATTTTAGTTCCTCTGAAGTTATTATTCAAACTCTCTAAGACGTTGATCCTCTTAAGAATAGTATTGAAAGATTTAGATGCATATTACAAGCCTAGCAGTTGTTAATTCCCAGGTGAGTTTGAACATAAGCCTTATATTACTTAAGGAGGCATCAGGTACCACAATTATTTTCTTTAGTTATTACACTTTCCTGTTTGGACAGTCACTCTGTTACCTATTTTTTTAGATGTCTCTGTGGGTGCCATGTAAGTTGCTTTCTCCAACCTTGGTTTAAAGTTTGGTACTGATTACAGGAACCCTTCCCTTTGCAATGACCATGTCAAGACAAAGAGCTAATTGTGGTTCTCTGAATGAAGTGATAGTTAAACCCTGAATTAATTTTGAATGCTCAGGTCTTTGTATTCTCTTCTAGCACCAAATCAGGAGCAACTCTACTCTTTGCTTGGAGATAAAATTGTTATTTTCTCCATTTGGGCTTTTGTTCCGTATAGTTGTTTAGTGGTAGACATGTATCAGGTAGCCTTGTTCTTGTTTTCCAGTAATTCTCTGCAGTAATATGACAAAACCTTTCAATTCGTCCCTTAAAAGTAAAATTCAGCAGGTATCTGTACCAGTTTTAAGTAATAGATAAGCATGTGAAATGTGAAGATGTATTTAACACATAATTCAAAATCTCAAAAGCACTCCTTGTGAGCTTATTTGTGATGATGTCCTACTCATAACGCATTCCTCCTGGTAGGTAGAGGTAAAAATCGGTCCTTGGTTACTGGTAGAAATGAGCCTTTGTAATGAGGTCATTGACTGATAAGGTGTGCTTATAGTCCTGCTTGCAGATTGACTGGCAAATCGTTTGTGCATCAATCTAGAATCACCAGATTAGAACTGTCCAAGAAGTAATTTTTATCACACTGTAGGCTTAAAAAAAAATAATCAAAATGGAGAAATATTTTATAGTAATTCTCTGAAGCACAATTTCTGAGAATTCAGGTCGTGTAAACACAAACAGCTGACTGCTTTATTTGTCAACGTCCTTCAGAAAGCTATTGTGTTAACTAAGGCTTAATAACTTCTTTCCTGATTGCTCGGTTCCATTGAAATTTTCTTTTTATCAGTTTATCTACTTATCTATCCTAGTTGAAGGAGAACTTGCTTCAGCATTTGTGTTCATGCTAGAAACATGTAAAAGGACATGGAGATAATCTAGCATTTTCTGGTAGCAAATCAAATTTACCTTGACAGTCAGTTGGTGAGACGAAGTAGTAGAGCCACATACATTTCTTGGAAGGATTCTGTTTGTCAGTTATTAGACACTTAAAAGAGTATGAGCAGAGTAAGACTGTTAGATTTACTACAGGAACGATATTTGAAGAGAGAAGGATTAACATGAGGAGAGAAGTAAGTTAAGAGAAATATTGCTGACCTACTTAATAATGTAGTGGAAGACAAAAGACATTTTGTTTATACTGAGATTTTTTACTTCCAGACAGTTTTACAGCATAGTGAGGCTTTCCAAATAATACTAGAGTATTTTATATGCTGCTATTGCTTAGTATTTATTTTTATTTTATTTCTGATACACACTCTTATGAACCACATGAAAAAACATTGCAGTTACTACATTCACCCATATTATCAAGTTCCCCCATAGCCCACTGAAGTCACTATCCATCAGCATAGTAAGATGCCACAGAGATACTACTTGTCTTCTCCGTGCTACACTGTTTTCCCCATGACCCCCCACATACAACATGTGTACCAATCATAATACCCCTCAATCCCCTTCTCCCTCCCTCCCCTTTGGTAACTGCTAGTCCCTTCTTGGAGTCTGTGAGTCTGCTTCTGTTTTTGTTCCTTCAGTTTTGCTTTGTTATACTCAACAAATGAGGGAAATCATTTGGTGAGGAGGCCAGCTCCGCAATCCAGCTGAACTTGAACATGAGAGGGGTGAATGGGAGATTAAGAAAACATAGAAATAGATATCAGGAGTTTCACTGATCTCTGGTGGCCGTACAGTGGTGCAGTTTTATTTTTGAGTACAGCTTATACACAGGCTCATATAACGATATCACTTTCGGGCTGATCTCAGTTCTGGTGATATCTCTTTTGGATCTAGTTATTTCACTTAGGGCCCTCCACAATTTGGTACTTGTCTTTCTCCCCCAGGCTTATTTCACTGAGCGTAATACCTTCTAGCTCCATCCATGCTGTTGCAAATGATACGATTTGTTTTCTTCTTATGGCTGAATAATATTCCGTTGTGTATATGTACCACATCTTCTAAATCTATTCATCTACTGAGGTTGCTTCCATATCTTGGTTATTGTAAATAGTGCTGCAATAAACATAGGGGCGCATATGTCTTTTTGAATCGGAGCTCTTGTTTCCTTTGGGTAAATCCGTAGGGGTGGAATTCCCAGGTCAAATGGTGTTTCTATTTTTAGTTTTTTGAGGGACCTCCATACTGCTTTCCACAATGGTTGAACGAATTTACATTCCCACCAGCAGTGTAGGAGGGTTCCCTTTCTCTGCATCTTGAACAGCATTTGTTGTTCTTAGTCTTTTGGATGCTGGCCATCCTTACTGGTGGTGAGGTGATAACTCATTGTGCTTTTTATTTGCATTTCCCTGATGATTAATGATGTGGAGCATCTTTTCATGTGTCTGTTGGCCATCTGAATTTCTTCTTTGGAGAACTCTCTCTTCATATCCTCTGCCCATTTTTTAATCGGGTTATTTGCTTTTTGGGTGTAGAGGCATGTAAGTTCTTTATATATTTTGGATGTTAACCCCTTGTCGGATATGTCATTTACAAATATATTCTCCCATACTGTAGGATGCCTTTTTGTTCTGTTGATGATGTGCTTTGCCATACAGAAACTTTTTAGTTTGATGTAGTCCCATGAGTTCATTTTTGCTTTTGTTTCCCTTGCTCGAGGAGATGCATTCAGGAAGAAGTTGCTCATGCTTATATTCAGGAGATTTTTGCCTATGTTGTCTTCTAAGAGTTTTATGGTTTCATGACTTACATTCAGGTCTTTGATCCATTTTGAGTTTACTTTTGTGTATGGGGTTAAACAATAATCCAGTTTCATTCTCTTGCATATAGCTGTGCAGTTTTGCCAACACCAGCTGTTGAAGAGGCTGTCATTTCCCCATTGTATGTCCATGGGTCCTTTATCATATATTAATTGACCATATATGGTTGGGTTTATATCAGGGCTCTCTAGTCTGTTCCATTGGTCTATGGGTCTGTTCTTGTGCCAGTACCAAATTGTCTTGATTACTGTGGCTTTGTAGTAGAGCTTGAAGTTGGGGAACATAATCCCCC
>JAQQAC010004068.1:18763975-18807448 GCA_029783875.1 Phataginus tricuspis
TCCATCTACTGATGGACACTTAGGTTGCTTCCATTTCTTGGCTATTGTAAATAGTGCTGCAATAAACATAGGGGTGCATCTGTCTTTTTGAAACTGGGCTGCTGCATTCTTAGGGTAAATTCCTAGGAGTGGGATTCCTGGGTCAAATGGTATTTCTATTTTGAGTTTTTTGAGGAACCTCCATACTGCTTTCCACAATGGTTGAACTAATTTGCATTCCCACCAGCAGTGTTAGGAGGGTTCCCTTTTCTCCACATCCTCGCCAACATTTGTTGTTTGTGTTTTGGATGTTGGCCATCCTCACTGGTGTGAGGTGATATCTCATTGTGGTTTTAATCTGCATTTCTCTGATGATTAGCGATGTAGAGCATCTTTTCATGTGCCTGTTGGCCATCTGAATTTCTTCTTTAGAGAAGTGTCTATTCATGTCCTCTGCCCATTTCTTAATTGGATTATTTGCTTTTTGTTTGTTAAGGTGCGTGAGTTCTTTATATATTTTGGATGTCAACCCCTTATCAGATACGTCATTTATGAATATATTCTCCCATACTGTAGGATGTCTTTTTGTTGTACTGATGGTGTCCTTTGCTGTACAGAAGCTTTTCAGCTTGATATAGTCCCACTTGTTCATTTTTGCTTTTGTTTCACTTGCCCGGGGAGATATGTTCATGAAGAAGTCGCTCGTGTTTATGTCCAAGAAATTTTTGCCTATGTTTTTTTCTAAGAGTTTTATGGTTTCATGACTTACATTCAGGTCTTTGATCCACCTTGAGTTTACCTTTGTGTATGGGGCTAGACAGTAGTCCAGTTTCATTCACTTACATGTAGCTGTCCAGTTTTTCCAACACCAGCTGCTGAAGAGGCTTTCATCTCCCCATTGTATATCCAAGTCTCCTTTATCAAATATTAATTGACTGTATCTGTTTGGGTTAATGTTTGGATTTTCTATTCTGTTCCACTGGTCTGTGGGTCTGTTTTTGTGCCAATAGCAAATTGTCTTGATTACTGTGGCTTTGTAGTAGAGCTTGAAGTCAGGGAGCATAATTCCCCCTGTTTGATTCCTCCTTCTCAGGATTGCTTTGGCTATTTGGGGCCTTTTGTGGTTCCATATGAATTTTAGAATTATTTGTTCCAGTTCATTGAAGAAAGCTGTTGGTAGTTTGATAGGGATTGTGTTGAATCTGTAGATTGCTTTAGGTAGTATAGCCATTTTGACAATATTTATTCTTCCTAGCCAAGAGCATGGGATGCATTTCCATTTGTTACTGTCCTCTTTAATTTCTCTTAGCAGTGTCTTGTAGTTTTCAGAGTACAGGTCTTTCACTTCCTTGGTTAGGTTTATTCCTAGGTATTTTATTCTTTTTGATGCAATTGTGAATGGAATTGTTTTTCTGATTTCTCTTTCTGTGAGTTCATCGTTAGTGTATAGGAAAGCAACAGATTTCTGTGTGTTAATTTTGTATCCTGCAAGTTTGCTGAATTCAGATATTAGTTCTAGTAGTTTTGGAGTGGAGTCTTTAGGGTTTTTTATGTACAGTATCATGTCATCGGCAAATAGTGACAATTTGACTTCTTCTTTACCAATCTGGATGCCTTGTATGTCTTTGTTTTGTCTGATTGCGTGGCAAGGATCTCCAGTACTACGTTGAATAACAGTGGAGAGAGTGGGCACCCCTGTCTTGTTCCCGATCTTAGATGAAAAGCTTTCAGCTTCTGACTGTTAAGTATGATGTTAGCTGTGGGTTTGTCATATATGGTCTTTGTGATGTTGAGGTACTTGCCGTCTATACCCATTTTGTTGAGAGTTTTAATCATGAATGGATGCTGAATTTTGTCAAACGCTTTTTCAGCATCTATGGGGATGATCATGTGGTTTTTGTTCTTCTTTTTATTGATGTGGTGGATGATGTTGATGGATTTTCGAATGTTGTACCATCCTTGCATCCCTGGGATGAATCCCACTTGATCATGGTGTATGATCCTCTTGATGTATTTTTGAATTCGGTTTGCTAATATTTTGTTTAGTATTTTTGCATCCACGTTCATCAGGGATATAGGTCTGTAATTTTCTTTTTTGGTGAGGTCTTTGCCCAGTTTTGGTATTAGAGTGATGCTTGCTTCATAGAATGAGTTTGGAAATATTTCCTCCTCTTCTATTTTTTGAAAAACTTTAAGGAGAATGGGTGTTATTTCTTCTCTATATGTCTGGTAGAATTCAGAGGTGAATCCATCAAAACTACCGATTCAGTTTTGTTGCTGGTGATTGGTCTGTTTAATTTTTCTGTTTCTTGCTTGGTCAGTCTTGGAAGGTTGTATTTTTCTAAGAAGTTGTCCATTTCTTCTTTGTTTTCCAGCTTGTTAGCATATAGATTCTCATAATACTCTCTTATAATTCTTTGTATTTCTGTGGGGTCCGTCGTTATTTTTCCTTTCTCATTTCTGATTTTGTTTATGTGTGTTGATTCTCTTTTTCACTTAATAAGTCTGGCTAGGGGTTTATCTATTTTGTTTATTTTTTCAGAACCAGCACTTGGTTTTATTGGCTTTTTCTATTGTTTTATTCTTCTCAATTTTATTTATTTCTTCTCTGATCTTTATTATGTCCCTCCTTCTGGTGACTTCTGGCCTCATTTGTTCTTCTTTTTCCAATTTCAGTTATTGTGTCTTTAGACTATTCATTTGGAAATGTTCTTCCTTCTTTAAATAGGTCTGGATTGCAATATACTTTCCTCTTAGAAGTGCCTTTGCTGCGTCCCACAGAAGTTGTGGCTTTGTGTTGTTGTTGTCATTAGTCTCCATATATTCTTTGATTTCTGTTTTGATTTGGTCGTTAACCCATTGATTAATTAGGAGAATGTTGTTAAGTCTCCATGTATTTGTGAGCCTTTTTGATTTCTTTCTAAAATTTATTTCTAGTTTTATACCTTTGTGATCTGAGAAGTTGGTTGGTAGGATTTCAATATTTTTGAATTTACTGAGGTTCTTTTTGTGGCCTAGTATGTGGTCTATTCTGGAAAATGTTCCATGTGCACTTGAGAAGAATGTGTATCCTGTTGCTTTTAGGTGCAGAGTTCTGTAGATATCTGTTAGGTCCATCTGTTCTAGTGTGTTGTTCAGTGCCTCTGTGTCTTTACTTATTCTCTGTCTTGTTGATCGGTCCTTTGGAGTGAGTGGTGTGTTGAAGTCTCCTAAAATGAATGCATTGCTGTCTATTTCCTCCTTTAATTCTGTTAGTATTTGTTTCACATATGCTGGCGCTCCTGTGTTGGGTGCATATATATTTGTAATGGTTATATCTTCTTGTTGGACTGACCCCTTTATCATTATGTAATGTCCTTCTTTATCTCTTGCTACTTTCTTCATTTTGAAGTCTATTTTGTCTGATACAAGTACTGCATCACCTGCTTTTTTCTCTTTGTTGTTTGCATGAAATATCTTTTTCCATCCCTGCACTTTTTAATCTGTGTATATCTTTGGGTTTGAGGTCTTGTAAGCAGCATATAGATGGGTCTTGCTTTTTTATCCACTCTGTTACTCTGTGTCTTTTGATTGGTGCATTCAGCCCATTTACATTTAGGGTGATTATTGATAGATATGTACTTATTGCCATTGCTGGCTTTATATTCATGGTTACCAAAGGTTCAAGAGTTGCTTCTTTACTATCTAACAGTCTAACTTAACTTTCTTGTTAAGTTATTGTAAACACCGTCTGATGTTTCTTTATTTCTCTCCCTTCTTATTCTTCCTCCTCTATTCTTTATACATTAGGTGTTTTATTCTTTGCCTTTAGTTAGTATTTGGATGGTCTACTTTCTTTGCTATGATTTTATTTTCTCTGGTGACATCTTTTTAGCCTTAGGGGTGCTTCCCTCTAGAGCAGTCCGTTTAAGATATCCTGTAGTGGTGGTTTATGAGAGGCAAACTCTCTCAACTTTCGTTTTTCTGGAAATTGTTTAATCCATCCATCATATTTAAATGATAATCGTGCTGGATACAATATTCTTGGTTTGAGCCCCTTCTGTTTCATTATGTTAAATATATCATGCCATTCTCTACTGGCCTGTAAGGTTTCTGTTGAGAAGTCTGGCGGTAGTTTAATGGGTATTCCTTTGTAGGTGATCTTTTTTCTCTCTCTAGCTGCCTTTAATACTCTGTCTTTATCTTTGATCTTTGCCATCTTAATTATTATGTGTCTTGGTGTTGTCTTCCTTGGGTCCCTTGTGTTGGGAGATCTGTGGGCTTCAGTGGACTGCAAGACTATTTCCTTCCCCAGCATGGGAAAGTTTTCAGCAATTATTTCTTCAAAGACACTTTGTATCCCTTTTTCTCTGTCTTCTTCCTCTGGTACTCCTATAATGCGAATATTGTTCTGTTTGGATTGGTCACACAGTTCTCTTAAAATTCTTTCATTCCTATAGATCCTTTTATCTCTTTTTGCCTCAGCTTCTCTGTATTCCTGTTCTCTGATTTCTATTCCATTAACAGTCTCTTGCATCTCATCCAGTCTGCTGTTAAGCCCGTCGATCGCTTGTCTGATTTCTGCATAGTCTTTCCTCACTTCCTCACTTCCTCCCTCAGCTCTTGCACATTTCTCTATAGATCCATCAGCATGGTTTTGACTTTTATTCTGAATTCTTTTTCAGGAAGATTGTTCACTTCCATCCCTTCAGGCTCCCTCTCTGGGTTTGTCTGGTTGATCTTAGTCTGGACCATATTCCTTTGTCTTTTCATGGCTATAGAAGTGGTCGCTGGTAGTTGTCACATATGTCAGCTGGGCTCTTTAAGACCGCCTCGTGGGGTGCCATGTCC
Source organism: Phataginus tricuspis (assembly GCA_029783875.1). NCBI lineage: Eukaryota > Metazoa > Chordata > Mammalia > Pholidota > Manidae > Phataginus > Phataginus tricuspis. The sequence goes on from JAQQAC010004068.1 coordinate 18,768,785, forward strand.
TCTCAGGCGTAGCTGCACGCTGTGCGCTTTCCTGTGTATTCTGGTCTATCTTTAGGAATAGTTATATTTGCTGTATTTTCATAGATTTATATAGTTTTGGGAGGAGATTTCTGCCACCCTGCTCACGCCGCCATCTTCACAGAAGTCTGTGGTACAGTTTTACATTATCACAATATATTATCTAAAGTTACTTTAATAAAGTTGAATTGTAGCTGAATTTTGGATAAATTGTATTAAATGTTGAAGTGAATGTCTTAAAGTCAATAAAAATAGAATACTACCACTGATTTTTTGCTTTGATTGAACTGCCTTTCATATTTCTGAAAGTAATTTGCATGATTATAAACCAATAAGCACTAAATTAATTTTAAATTTTATAGTGCCCTTGATTTTGAAAAAAAAATTCTATTCTCTTCATTGTTTTGTTCTTTCTACTAAGAGTAGCTGTCGTAGGACAGGACCTTGCTGGACTCTTCAGTAAGTTTGGCCTTTTCTTTTTCAAACTTCCCATCAGTCATCCATGCATGTCACTAGTAGCATCTAAATCATACCTCTGAGAATTTTGTACTGTCAGTCCCCTTCCCTGCAGTGACTTCACCTTAACTGGTACTTAACTAAGTGAATTTCCTTTCCTTTCCATGCTTATGTTATTTAGTGCTAATGTCAGCAACAATTGAAATGGTCTTTTTAATGAAAGATGATTACTGTTTTTTCTGTTTTACTTTGTCTTTTGAATGAGTTTGTTTTCTCCAAGTGCTTTGTTAGGCTTTTTTACTGGCATAGATCACTGTTATCATGTAGACGATGTGAGTTAATATTAAAACTATTATATAATGTAATTAAAGATCAAGTAAAATTTTGATTTGGGGCAGGATGTCATTTAGAAATGATAACATCATCAGTTCTGGAATTATTTTTAGCAGTATTATTAAAACATTTTTATCTCACTGAGTGCATGTTATAGACATGGTATTTCAGTGATGAAATATAATCAGTTCTTAGTATGATTGCAAACTGAGTCCATGGAAAAAAAAATTTTTTAAGTTTGTGTAAAATAATTTCATGCTTAGTATGTGAAGTATTACAGGTATAAAATTGACAAATATTGTTCGATCTTTAATTATATTATAAAATACTTGAAAAGCTTCCACAAAAGTGGGTTGACTTTTATATTTTTTAGTATTTATTTTTAGAGAAGTATCATTTTACTTCCTCTTATAAACAAAAATATATAGGATGAAAACAGCAGTTATGGAACTTATGGGAAAGTAAGACATCTAGTCAAAACTAGATTTTATTTGTCTTAAACATACTAACTTCTTACCAAGTAGTAACTGTATTTGAAACAAAATTTGTTTCTAAACAGAGTTTTAATCAGATTGATCTTCATGAACTAGCACTTTAGAAAGACACTAATCAGATTTTACTTTTATGATCTCTCGCTTATACAAACAGCCCATTAAATACTATATCTTCTAGGAGCTTCCACAGGGCTCAAGGACCTTACTGTTCAAGGCTCTCCACACAACCTATCTAAATCTCCTTATTACAGTGTTAGGGCAAAATTAATATGCCATTCTGTCTTCAGTAATGGATAGAGACAGAGTGTTAACAGATTTCTCAGGCTGTTGAGATTAGATGTGATGCCCAGTTCAGTCACATTATTTAAGTTGTATAAGATATCCATTTACATGCTGCTCATCTCTGGAGCAAGCCTGCACTCCCTCCTTGAGTGTGTACTTTGTTTAACTAAATTACTGGGTTGCTTACCTCTGGAGCATGTGTGTACTCCGCCCTCCTTGAGTGTGTACTTTGCCTTATTAAAGTACTCTTTTGGCTTGTTTAAAAAAAAAATACCCATTTACTGAATATCTGATTATTCATTGACTTACTCTGAAACCCATAAGGGGGAAGTACAGATAACTTCTTTTTTATTATTATTTTTTGATCATATTACTTGACAATGTACTTGCTGAAGCTTGTACCTTTTTTCTTTTCTGTCCTCAATTATTCCACTACATGCTTTAAAACATGAGCCTTTTTCATCTTAATTCCACTATTAGTTTTTGTAACTTTTTTTTGTTCATAATTAGGTTCTTAAATCTCTACTCTTTTAAACAACTTGTTTTCTTTCTTGCCTGTATTCTCATCCTTCCCAAAAGCCATAAGGTAAGGCATTTTAAGTACTTGATGTTCTGAGTATATTGTTACTAAAATGTAGTTTTTCTAGTGCTTCTTTAAATTGATGATGTTAGGTAATTTTGATATCAGAATGGATGCACATGTCAGGCTATATGTTCAGTTAAAATTTTATTCATAACTGAAGATATTTAGAATTTTAAACTATATTAGTATTATGTGTTTATGTGCTGTATTTTCTTTTGAGGAAGAAGCATTATTTATATATAGCTTACAAAAGCTTGATCTGATAGTGATAATATTTTAAAAGTTCAAACAAAGCGTGGGTTATAGTAGAACCTTTCTGATAAATATGTTAAGTAAATTTCTTTGGCCTTTTAACTTTTTTCTTCAATTAAAAAGTCTGCATTTTCTTTTTTATTTAAGCCTCTACCTTTAAGGAAGTATATCATTCTTTATTATAACTTCATTATACATTATTACTCATTGGCCATCTGACCTGAGGCATTATATTTAAAATTTAAATTGAATTGAATTAAATTAACTTTACACTTTTTCAATGTTAATTTCAGAACTTGCATGCTTTTTCTTTGCTGTGTTTATTTCAAAATATTCTTTTCTTTAAGGTTAGCTAGAATGTTCTGTTTTGCTATTTGTATTTTTTCTTCTTTAATATGATTAGTACTTATTTTTAAAAACGAGATTTAGGAATTTTAAAAAATGCACTTTCAGCATTTTAACAGCATATCTATATAATATCCATTTTAAAAGATTCCCAAATTTAGCAAATTGATCACTTGCTTGTTCTTGTTCCTATGTTTTTTTAAACTAAATCTGTTCAGAAAAAATTAATTTCTAAAGCTTAAAATTTTTTGTAATGTTTTAGGATAAATGAAGTGCTTTTTTTAATTCAATTTAAAAAATTTGATAAAGTTAAATTATAATTCAGAGACTGTCATACACTATTAGGCAACAGTATGACAAAACTAATGGTCCCTTTTATGAGAACCTTCAGTGGAAATGTTAGAAACTGTTCAATTGTCTGTAATACCAGAGTTGATTTTCCTTAGGTGATTAGAAAGTTTTATTCTAACATTTTAGTGCCAGATGAAGAACTTTCTCTATTTGTAACTTATAGATTACCAGTCCTACAACAGAATGGAGCCCCAGCCACCCAGTAGAGGATGCAGTGGCCTCTTTTGCTGATGTTGCCTGGGTAGCTGAAGAAAACGTAGAGTATTCAACAAGACAAAGGTGAGTCTGGAAGTCTGTCAGAGCTGAATTGCAATATTTATTATTTTAAGTAATTGGCAATATTTCCTTTTACTACCCTAATTTATTTATTTATATATTTTTAATGGATATACGATCTTATATTAATTTTAGTATACAACACAGTGGTTCAATAGTTACTATATTATTAAATCATCCCCCCCACTAGTACAGCTACTGTCTGTCAACATGAAAAGATGTTACATAATCATTAGTTATATTCTCCATGCTGTACTGCTATCCCATGATCAACCTACATTATGATTAAGAATTTTTGTGCTCCCTACCTACCCACCCCAACCCTTCTCCCATGGTAACCACCAGTCCCTTCTCAGTGTCTATGATTCTACTGCTGTTTTGTTCATTCTATTTTCCTTTGTATTTATATTCCACAAGTAAGTGAAATCGGTATTTGTCTTTCTCCGCTTGGCTTATTTCACTGAGCATAATACCCTCTAGATCCATCCATGTTGTTCCAAATATCAGGATTTCTTTTTTTTTTTTATGGCTGAATAATATTCTATTGTGTATGTGTACCACATCTTCTTTATCCATTCATCTGTTGATGGACACTTAGGTTGCTTCCATTTCTTGGCTGTTGAAAATAGTGCAGTGATAAACATAGGGGTGCATATATCTTTCCAAATCAGGGATTTTGGGGTTTTTTTTGGGTAAATTTCTAGAAGTGAAATTACTGGGTCAAATGGTATTTCTTTAATAGCTGAATTTGATCTCTAGTAACCCACTTAGTTGTTTTTCTGGAGTAGTCTTCTTTTCTGCTAGTATTTATAAAGTTCCTAGAGTCATATAACTGTCCTAAGACCTGATGAATTACAGAATTCTTTGCTCCTAATGAGCTTACATTCTAACATGAGAGACCAGAAAGAAGTATCATAAATATGTTTAGATGAGTAGAGTAATTATAATGGTTTTATTGGGGCAAAGGATTCAATGAGGGTCATATTACAAAATTTGTGTAATCATTGGAGAAACGATTGTGAGTCAGGATGAGTTTTGATTCAAAAGAAACAATGTGTAAGAGTTAGAAAGGCGCTTCCATTTATTTGAAAGAGCCTACATAAATTATCGACTTAAATAATGCTTCATTCTAATAAACAGTTATTCAGTATATTCAAGTCTTCATTCTTATTTTAGGTATCAAGGTTACAGAGATAAAATAAGACACAGCTCCAGCTTTCCACGAATACTTAGTTTGCTAGAGGAGATTAAAAAGGAAATCAATAATATTGATACTATAGGGTCTACTAAGTAAATAGAGAAGCCCACTGTAGAATGAGGAGTTCAGCAAGGCTCCTCAGAGTAGGGGGTGCCGGAGAGGGTGATGAGGATCGGTAGGGGCTGATCACATAGGAAGGCTGCACTCCAGGAAAAGTGAACGATATGTTTAAAGGTACTGAATAGGAGATAATGTGGCTTGTCTAGGAAAGTCCAAATGGCTCAGTGGGGTTAGAGAGTCACAGAGAATGGTAAGCTATAGGAGACAGATATGGAAGGAAAGTATGTCAAGGTTTAAAGGTAATATATGTTAGGCTAAGAAATTCAGACTTCTTCCTGAAAGCAGTTTAGAAATATGGAAGAAATTTAATGTCATAATAATATTAATCATATTTGTGTTTGAGTTAAGTTTCCCTGTAAACAGAATGAAAAATATAAGGGAGCTAGCCAGGAAACAGGCCAAATAAGAGATGATAAGAGTATGACTAAGGAAATTGACAGATTCATGGAGGAGAGGGACAAAGTCAGGAGATACTCAGAAGTATTGAAAAGACTTAGGAACTTTTTAGATAAGTGGAGTTGAGAAAGGAAGATTCATCTAGGATAACTCTCAGGTTTCTGGCTGGGTTAATTATGATAATAAAGGAACATTTCATAGGAATATAGGAAAACTTTTTTTTTTTTGGTAGTTGGGAATAGGAGGAGGTAGTCCCAATCTAGAGTGTGTTGTGTTTGAGTTTTCCTATGGGACAGTGACATCGCTCTTCGGTCTATGTAGCTAGGTACTGAAAAAGAATGCTTGTACTTCAGCATGTAGATAGAACGGCCAATAGATCAAGTGCTGGAGGAGTACATACAAGACATGAAGAGCATTTCTACCCTGGATAAAGATAACATTTGGAAATGAATCAAGATAAAAAAGAAAGAGAAAGAGAGGAATTACCCTCACCCCACCAAGGAGCAGCTCTAGAGGCAGGAGAACCATCAGAGGTGGGAGAGTTTCATGGAAGAGGAGTAAACTAGTCATTAGTGTTTAATACTTAGAGGCTAGGTAAACCAAGAACTAGCAATTTTTAATTTGTTTTACAGTTGGAAGATTATTTTTGATTTTAGCAGGAATAATTTCATTTGAGTGGTATTAGCTGCATAAAATAAGAGTCATGTAATCCAAGATCAAATAAGAAATTTGATTTAAATGACAAGTAGCATTGAGGACATAGCAGTAGGTGACCAAAGACCAGGTATTGCAGGACTATCAGGTAAAGAGTGTTTCTTTTTAAGATGTTTATTTTATTTTTTTAATTAAACTTTTAATTTCAGATAATGTGGATTCTTCACATATGGTTGTAAGAAATAATACAGAAACATTTCCAGTACTGTTTGCCCAGTTTTCTCTAATGGTAACATCCTGCTAAACCGTGTTACAGTATTAACAGCCATGATATTGACACTGGTAAAGTCAAGATGCAGAATGTTTCTGTACCACAAGTGCCCTCGTGTTGCCCTGTTGTGCCATCCCTACGACCCCCCACCTGCCCCACTTCCTTTCCAGCTCCAACCGCTCCTTAATCAGTGGCCACCACTTAATCAGTTTTCTCTTTTCACTATTTTGTCATTTCAGGAATGTCATATAAATTGATTCATACAATATACAACTTTTTGGGACTGGCTGTTTTCACTAAGCATAATTCTCTAGTGATTCATCCAGATAGTTATTTATATCAATGGTCTGTTTCTTTTTAGTACTGAGTAGTATTCCTTGGTATAGATGGACCACAGTTTGTTTAACCAAGCACTAGTTGATGGAAATATGGATTGACTCCAGTTTTTGGCTATTATGGATATAGTTGCTATAAACCTCTGTGCACAGGATTTTGAGTGAATGTATGTTTTCATTTCTCTGGGATGAATGCCCAGGAGTGTAATTGCTGGGTCATATGAGTCATAAGGTAGTTGCATGCTTAGTTTTTAAGAAGCTAACGAACTATTTTTGGGAGTGGCTGCACCACTTCACATTCCCACCAGTGATGTGTGGATCTCTGAGCCTCTCTACAGTTTCATCAACATTTGATGTTGTCACTCTTTGTTTTTCCCTTTTTTTTGCCATTCTAATAGCTGTGTAGTGATATTTCATTGTGGTTTTGATTTGTGTTTCTTTAATAGCTAATGTTGAATATTTTTTTTCATGTGCTTATTTTCCATCTTTATTATCTTTTTTGGGTGAAATACCTCTTCATGTCTTTTTCCCATTTCTAATTGGATTTTATTTCAAATGTTCTTTATATATTCTAGATAAGAGTCCTTGTCAGATATGTGGTTGTAAACATTTTCTCTCACATAAAATGGGACAGTTAAAGGCTTCTTTTTTCATTTATTATGGCTCTTGCTTTTGGTGTCAGAGTAAGAACTCTGTAAAGTTAGAACTGGAGCCTACAGGCTTCCTCTTTTTGTTTTTTGGGGTTTTTGTTGAATTTTATAGCTATGTTTTACATTTGTGTGATCCTTTTTCTGGTTTGATGTCAGGGTAATACTAACTTCATAAAATGAATTGGAAATTGTCCCTTTCTGTTTTCTGAAGAGATTGTGCAGAACTGGTGTTAACTACGAGACCAGTTTGTTTAATAAAGTTATGGGACTGTTTCAGTAATTTCATGTTAGTCATTTGTGCTTTGCAAGGAATTGGTCCATTTCATCTAAGTGGTCAGATTTATGTGTGTAGAACTGTTGTAGTTTTTCCTTACTATCTTTTTGATGTCTACAACATCTGTAGTGATATACCCTGTTTCATTGCTAATAATAGTGATTTGTGTCTTCTCCTTTTTTTAAAAAGATTTGTCAATTTTATGTCTTTTCAAAGAACCAGCACTTGCCTTGATTTTTCTCTTGTTTTTCTGTTTTTTCAGCTTACTGATTTCTTCTCCTATTATTTTCTTCTTTCTGCTCTGAGTTTTGTTTTGCTGTTCTTTTTCTAGGATCTTGTATTACCAATTACCTTTTTTCTAATATGATAGTCTCCCCCTTAACCTTATCTCACATCATCACAAGAAGGTTGAGTACCGTATAGTAAAATATTTTGAGAGAGAGGAGACCAGGAGACCACATTCACATAACTTTATTGCTGTATAATTGTTATATTTTATTATTACCATTATTAATCTCATACTGTGTCTAATTTATAAATGAAACCTTATCGTAGGTTATAGGAAACCATATCGTGTGTATAGGAAAAAATGTGGTATGTATAGGGTTCAATATTATCAATATTTAGGCTTCTCCTTGGAACATATGTCCTGCAGATAAGGGGAGACTACTGTATAAGCATTTCCCTTTAAAAACTGCTTCAGCTGCATCCCACAAGCTTTGATATGTTGTATTGATTTTGATATATTTTGATCCAATTCATATATTTTTTAATTTCCCTTGAGACATCTTTTTTGACCCAAGACTATTTAGAAGTTTATTCAGTTTTCAAATATTTGGAAATTTGATATATTTTTCTTTGTTGAGTTCTAGTTTGATTCTGTTGTCAGAGAACACACACTGTAAATGCCCATTATTTTAAATTTGTTGAGTTATTGTTTAATGGTTCAGGATATGGGCTGCTTCACTTTATTTTCTGTGGGTACTTGAAAAAAAATGTGTATTCTGTTGGTGTAAGTGGAATGTCTATAAATGTCAAATAGATCCTGTTTGTTGGTGGTTTTGTTAAATTCTTGAACTCTTCCTTATTTTCATTTTGTTCTAACAGTTCTTGAAAAATGTGTGTTCAGGTCTTCAAATGTATTTGTGAATTTGTATATTCATTCTGTTCTATCAGTTTTTGCTTTAAATATTTTGGAGGACTGTTGTTTGGTGAATACACATTTAGAATTGCTATGTCTTTTATCATTTTACTATTATGTAATGTCCCTCTTCGTCCCTGATCAGTTTCTTTGCTCTTAAGTATACTTTATTTAATATTAATATAGTCACAACTATATTCTTTTGTTGTATGTTTGTATAATATATCTTTTTTTCTATTCTTTTACTTTCACCCTGCCTATATCATTATATTTAAAGTGAGAATCTTGTAGACAGCATACTGTTTGGTCATATTTTTTAATATGCTCTACCAATCTTGTCTTTCAATTGGTATATATAAACTATTTACATTTATATAATTATTGTTGTGTTAGGCTTAAGTCTGCCCCTTTTTTCTCATTGTTTTCCTGTTTCTACTTTTCTGTGAGTGACAAACTTTTTGAATCTCATTTTGATTTATCTATTTTTTGAGTGTCTCTCTTTACGTAATTCTCTTGGTAGCTCATCTGGGTATTACATTTTGTCCATAACTTACCACATTCTGCTGATGATACCATTTTACCAGTTCAAGTCCTCCTTTATGTCCCTGTACTCCACCCTGTTTATAATAAACTTTAAATATATTTTTTCTCTACAGACATTTAGAATTGTATTCAACCATTAAGCATATTTTAGAAAACTCAGGAGAAAACAAGTCCATTTTTACTCACTTTTTCTTTGCTCACTCACTGCCTGATGTGGTTTTTCCTTTTATTGCTTTACAGAACTTCCTTCAGCCATTCTTTAAGGGTAGGTCTGCTTGAGATAGATTGTTTAGTTTTCTTTCAATAGAGAATTATTGATTTCCCCAATCTTGAAGGATTTTTGCTGGATGTAAGGTCATGTGTGCATAGCTCTATTCTTTCGACTCTTGAGAAATGTACCTGTTTTTTTAAGCCTTCATGGTTTCAGATGAGAAATCCTCTGTCATTCAAATAGTTTTTTCTCTATAGCTAAGGTGTCCTTTCTCTCTAGTGCTTTAGAAAAATCTGTAGTTTTCAGAAGTTTGAGTAAGATGTTTCTTAATACAGATTTTTGGGGGGTTTAGCCTGTTTCAGGTTCACTCAGTTTCTTGAATCATTAGGTTTATGTCTTTTGTCATTCTATATGTAAATATTTTAAGTAAGTTGTCTGCCATTATTAAAGTATTTTTTCAGCCTTCCCCTCTTTCCCAAGTTCCCAGGTAGCATGTATTCTCTCCGCCTTTCAGAGCTCCTTACATTTATTTTGTATATAATGCCCAGGGTTTTCAGTTGTAGTTGGAGGAAGAAAATGGAAAAGTACGACTCCATCCTCCTGGGAAAAGGGTCTCTAAAGGGCCCTCAACACAAATATCATGTTTGCACTGGATGTGACGTTAAGGTGTAGCTATTACGGATGTTGTGATTACAGAGTAATAGAGTTGGCATAATGGGTTTGGATAATAGATTTTGTCTGTGATATTGAAAATAATTGACTAAAGGGTCTTTGAAAGGTGTCTGGAAGTACTCTAGGTAAAGAGAAGTTGAGCTTCAACAAAGTAAAAAGGCAACAGGAGACCCAACTGGATTTGAGTGGTGGTCTAGAGGAGGAGGTTGACAGAAAGGTACTGAAATGTTCCCAGAGTTCCAAGGTTAATAACAGATGAGTGACATGGCCCCCATGATTAGGAAAAGTGGACAGCCTTTTTCTTAGGCGGTATGGTGCAATGTCACTCTTCACATTGATTATGACAAATTATGGATGCACAGAAGTGTGGGTTGCTGGTGAGGGCATTCTCAATGTTACTTACACTCAGTGTGGCTACTGTCCTAATAAACAAGCAGATACTTCTAAGTCTCATCTTCCCACAGAAGGGCGCTTTGAGGAAGATCTGCTTTATCAGTTTCACATACCAGATAATGTGTGTTCTAAAGACTGATGAGGTAGCAAATTTACCATATATTTGAAATAGGACAAAACAGAAAGATGAGAGTGGTTGGGAATTTTGTCTTACAATTATTGAGTACTAGTACTCTGACCAGGCAGTTAGAGTCTTTTTTGTCTGTCATTTTGATAATAATCCCATTTAATGGGAATTTTTTTATAACTTAAACTTGGAGCTTAAAACTCTAACTTAAAACTTAAAAACATATATGAAATAGAGTACATTCAAAACTTACATAATGCAATTTGAGTGTTTATCTGCCTCTCACATTTATATTTGTATAAAAGCCAAAGAAAGCTAGTCAAGATATTTCTTGAATCTTATTTCACCCTTAAAGTTTATGTTAATGACATTTCTATAACAATTAATTACAATGTCAGGTATTATGTCTCCATGAAAATAGCATACATACGCATCCTTCATAATTGGCTATTGTCCAAATGATTTTTTTTCAAATGCCCTGAACTTCAGTTTTTTTATTTGCTAAATTTGGGGTATTATATCTACCTTGAGAGAATTTTAAAGAGAACATGATAAACTCTTAGCACAGTGGTATCACACAGTAAGGCCTCATTTTTTTTTTCTCTTCTGTACACATTTTCATTTGTCTTTTTTTTTTTTTCTTTACCAAATGTACATCACAGTTGTTCAACAGTCCCCCTCCACTCCCCACTTCTGTCCCGCTTGGTTACCACTAGTCACTTCTCAGTGTCTTGGCTCTAATGCTGTTCTGTTCCTTCTGTTTTGCTTTGTTTTTATATTCCACAAATAAGTAAAATCATATGGTATTTGTCTTTCTCTGCCTGGCTTATTTCATTGAGCATAATACCCTGTAGGTCCATGCCTGTTGTTGCAAATTAAAACCACAATAAGCTATCACCTCATACCAGTTAGAATGGCCACTATCCAAAAGACAAGAAATAATAAATGCTGGTGAGGGTGTGGAGAAATGGGAACCTTCTACACTGTTGGTGGGACTGCAAATTGTTGCAACCATTGTGGAAAGCAGTATGGAGGTTCCTCAAAAAACTGTAAATAAAAATACCATTTGACCCAGTAATTTCTGTCTTAGGAACTTTTTTTTTGTTACTGTATCATTGAAATACACTCTTATGAAGGTTTCACATGAAAAACAATGTATTACTACATTCACCCATATTATCAAGTCCTTCCATACCCCATTGAAGTCATTGTCCATCAGTGTAGTAAAATGCCACAGATTCACTGTTTGCCTGCTCTGTACTACACTGTTTTCCCTGTGACCCCCACATCATGTGTACTAAACATAATACCCGTCAATCCTCTTCTCCCTCCCTCCTGACCCGCCCTCCCACACTCCTCCCCTTTGGTAACCATTAGTCCCTTCTTGGAGTCTGTAAGTCTGCTGCTATTTTGTTCATTCAGTTTTGCTTCGTTGTTATACTCCAAAAATGATGGAAATCATTTGGCACTTGTGTTTCTTCGCCTGGCTTATTTCACTGAGCATAATATCCTCCAGCTCCATCCATGTTGTTGCAAATGGTAGGATTTGTTTTCTTCTTATGGCTGAATAATATTCCATTGTGTATATGTACCACCTCTTCTTTATCCATTCATCTACTGATGGACACTTAGGTTGCTTCCATATCTTGGCTATTGTAAATAGTGCTGTGATAAACATAGGGGTGCATATGTCTTTTTGAATCTGAGAAGTTGTATTCTTTGGGTAAATTCCAAGAGGTGGAATTCCTGGGTCAAATGGTATTTCTATTTTTAGTTTTTTGAGGAGCCTCCATACTGCTTTGCACAATGGTTGAACTAGCTTACATTGCTACCAGCGGTGTAGGAGGGTTCCCCTTTCTCCACATCCTCGCCAACATTTGTTGTTCTTAGTCTTTTCGATCCTGACCATCCTTACTGGGGTGAGGTGATATCTCATTGTGGTTTTGATTTGCATTTCCCTGATGGTTAGTGATGTGGAGCATCTTTTCATGTGTCTGTTGGCCATCTGAATTTCTTCTTTGGAGAATTGTCTCTTCATATCCTCTGCCCATTTTTTAATCAGGTTATTTGTGTTTTGGGTGTTGAGGCATGAGAGTTCTTTATTTATTTTGAATGTTAACCCCTTGTCGGATATGTCGTTTACAAATATATTTTCCCATACAGTAGGATGCCTTTTTGTTCTGTTGATGGTGTCCTTTGCCATACAGAAGCTCTTTAGTTTGATGTAGTCCCATGTGTTCATTTTTGCTTTTGTTTCCCTTGCTTGAGGAGATGCGTTCAGGAAGAAGTTGCTCTTGTTTATATTGAGGAGATTTTTGCCCATGTTGTCTTCTAAGAGTTTTATAGTTTCACGACTTACATTCAGGTCTTTGATTCATTTTGAGTTTACATTTGTTTATGGGGTTAAACAATAATCCAGTTTCATTTCCCATTGTATGTCCATGGCTTCTTTATTTTATATTAATTGGCCATATATGGTTGGGTTTATATCTGGGCTCTCTAGTCTATTCCATTAGTCTAAGGTTCTGTTCTTGTGCCAGTACCAAATTGTCTTGATTACTGTGGCTTTGTAGTAGCTTGAAGTCAGGGAGCATAATCCCCCCAGCTTTATTCTTCCTTCTCAGGATTGCTTTGGCTATTCGGTGTCTTTTGTGGTTCCATATGAGTTTTACAATGATTTGCTCCAGTTCATTGAAGAATGCTGTTGGTATTTTGATAGGAATTGCATTGAATCTGTAGATTGCTTTAGGCAGGAAGGCTCTTTTGACAATAATAATTTTTCCTATCTATAAGCATGGAATGTGTTTCCATTTATTGGTATCTTCTTTAATTTCTCTCATGAATGTCTTTTAGTTTCAGAGTATAGGTCTTTCACTTCCTTTGTTAGGTTTATTCCTGGGTATTTTATTCTTTTGGGTGCAATTGTGAATGGAATTGTTTTCCTGATTTCTCTTTCTGCTAGCTCATCATTACTGTATAGGAATGCCACAGATTTCTGTGTATTAATTTTGTATCCCACAACTTTGTTGAATTCAGATATTAGATCTAGTAGTTTTGGAGTGGATTCTTTAGGGTTTTTAATGTACAATATCATGTCATCTGCAAACAGGGATAGTTTAACTTCTTCCTTGCCAATCTGGATCCCTTTTATTTCTTTGTGTTGTCTGATGCCATGGCTAGGACCTCCAGAACTATTTTGAATAAAAGTGGGGAGAGTGGGCATCCTTGTCTTCTTCCTGACTTTAAAGGAAAGGCTTTCACCTTCTCACTGTTAAGTATAATGTTGGCTGTGGGTTTGTCATATATGTCCTTTATTATGTTGAGGTACTTGCTCTCTATACACATTTTGTTGAGAATTTTTATCATGAATGGATTTTGAATTTTGTCAAGTGCTTTTCAGCATCTATGGAGATGATCATGTGGTTTTTGTCCTTTTTGTTGATGTGGTGGATGATGTTGATGGATTTTTGAATGTTGTACCATCCTGGCATCCCTACTTGATCATGATGGATGATCTTTTTGATGTATTTTTTAACTTGGCTTGCTGATGTTTTGTTGAGTATTTTTACATCTATGTTCATCAGGGATTTTGGTCTGTAATTTACTTTTTTTGTTATATCTTTGCCTGGTTTTGGTATTAGAGTAATGCTGGCCTCATAGAATCAATTTGGGAGTATTCCTTCTTCTACTTTTTGGAAAACTTCAAGTAGGATTGGTATTAGGTCTTCACTAAATGTTTAATAAAATTCAGTGGTGAAACCATCTGGTTCAGGCATTTTGATCTTAGGTAGTTTTTTGATTGCCAATTCAATTTCGTTGCTGGTAATTGGTCTGTTCAGATTTTCTGTTTCTTTCTGGGCCAGCCTTGGAAGGTTGTATTTTTCTAGAAAGTTGTCCATTTCTTCGAGGTTATCCAGTTTGTTAGCTTATAATTTTTCATAGTAATCTCTCATAATTCTTTCTATTTCTGTGGTGTCCCTAGTGATTTTTCCTTTCTCATTTCTGATTCTGTTTATGTGTGTAGACTCTCTTTTTTTCTTCATAAGTCTGACTAGGGGTTTATTTTGTTTATTTTCTCGAAGAACCTGCTCCTGCTTTCATTGATTCTTTTTATTGTTTTATTCTTCTGAATTTTATTTATTTATGTCTAATCTTTATTATGTCCCTCCTTCTACTGACCTTGGGCCTCATTTGTTGTTCTTTTTCTAGTTTCGTTAATTGTGAGTTTAGACTGTTCATGTGGGATTGTTCTTCTATCCTGAGGTAGGCCTGTATTGCAGTATGCTTTCCACTTAGCATGGCCTTTGCTGCATCCCACAGATTTTGTGGTGTTGAATTGTTGTTGTCATTTGTCTCCATATATTGCTTGATCTCTGTTTTTATTTGGTGATTTATCCATTGGTTATTTAGGAGCATGTTGTGAAGCGTCGTGTGTTTGTGGGATTTTTTCATTTTCTTTGTGTAATTTATTTCTAGTTTCATACCTTTGTGGTCTGAGAATCTGGTTGGTGCAATTTGAATCTTTCTGAATTTACCGAGGCTCTTTTTGTGGCCTAGTAGATGATCTGTTCTTGAAAACGTTCCATGTGCACTTGAGAAGAATGTGTATTCTGCTGCTTTTGGGTGTGGAGTTCTGTAGAGATCTGTTAGGTCCATTTGTTCTAATGTGTTGTTCAGTGCCTGTGTCTCTTTACTTATTTTCTGTCGGATTGATCTGTCCTTTGGAGTGAGTGGAGTGTTGAAGTCTCCTAGAATGAATGCATTGCATTCTATTTCCCCTTTTAATTCTGTTAGTAGTTGTTTCACATATGTAGGTGCTCCTGTGTTGGGTGCATAGATATTTATAATGGTTATATCCTCTTGTTCGATTGACCCCTTTATCATTATGTAATATCCTTTTTTGTCTCTTGTGACTGTCTTTGTTTTGAAATAGATACCTACTTACTGTGATTTTATTAATTTTTTCTGGGGTTTTTTATCTCCTCTCTGTTCCTTTCTTCCTCTCTCATACTCTTGTTATTGATGGTGTTCTTTAGTGATGTAATTGTATTTCTCTTTTTTTAATTTATTTTTGTGTACTTACTGTAGGCTTTACTTTTATGGTTACCAAAGGTTCAAGGATCGCTTCTTTACTGTATAATAGTCTATCTTAATTGCTTATTACTCTATTTCAAACACCATTTAAGGGTATTTTTTTTTCCTTCTCCACATATTTCATATTAGTTGTCATACTCTGCACTTTTTGTCTATACCTTGACTAATTTTGTGTGTAGTTTCTTTTCTTTTCTTTTGTTTTAATTTTGTACTTGCTTGGTAATTAGTGGGTCTACTACCTTTACTGTGGGTTCATTTTCACTGGTGAAAGCCCTAGGGTCTTTTCCATCTACATCATTCCCTTTAACATACTGTATAAGACTGGCTTAGTGGAGCTTAATTTGTTCAACTTTTGTTTATCTGGAAATTGTTTAATCCCTGCTTCAAATTTAAATGATAATCTTGACTAGAAGAGGATTTTTGGTTGGAGGTCCTTCTGTTTCAGTACATTAAATACATCATGTCACTCCCTTCTGGCCTGAAGAGTTTCTCTTGAGAAGTCTGCTGATAACCTCATGGGACTCCCTTTATAAGTAATCTTTTTTTTCTCTTTCTGGCTGTTTTCAACATTCTCCTTATCCTTGATCTTTGCCATTTTAAATTATTATGTGTCTTGTTGGGTGTCCTTTTGTTAGGAGATCTCTGTGTTTCTGTAACCTGAGTGTCTGATTTCTTCCCCGGATTGGGGAAGTTTTCAACAATTATTTCCTTAAAGAGACTTTCTAGCCCTTTGTGTTAGTCTTCTCCTTCTGGTACCCCTATTATGCGAATATTATTTCTTTTGTATTGGTCACATAGCTCCGTTTTCATTCTTTCATTCCTAGAAATCATTTTTCTATTTCTCAGCTTTGTTTTCCTGTTCTCTAATTTGTATTTCATTTACCATCTCCTCTACATTATCTAATCTGCTTTTAAATCCCTCCATTTTATGTTTCATTTCAGATACCGTATTCTTCAGCTCTGAGTGGCTCTTTTTCAGGTTTCTATCTCTTTGTTAAAGTCTTTCCTGAGATCTTAAATACTTTTCTGTAAATCCATGAGCATGTTCATGAGTTTTATTTTGAAATCATTATCAAGAAGATGGGTGATCTGTGTTTCATTTAGCCCTGTTTCTGGGGTTCTGTCTTATAGTTTTGATTGGATCAAGTTCCTCTGCCTGCTCGTTTTGTCAGGGATTCTGTGTTACTTCCTTTGTATTAGATGTCTCTGCTGTGCTTTCTGGCCTAAATAATAATGGGTTTATGAAGAAGGTGTGTTAGGGTGCCCAGAAGCTCAAGATTGTTTACTCTCTAGTGCCTGGTTTCATTTTTGCAGGGACCCCAGTTGTTGGCATGCCGTGGTGGGCACCTTTCTGCCTGGCTTCTGTAGTGGTCTGAGTCTGGGTGGGAAGTTTGCTCAAGCTGTTGCCTTTGTGATCAGCTCAGGAGTCTCTGTTGAGCTTCCTGTGGGTGAGGTGCACATGAGGACCGATGTGCGCCAGACGGACACAGAGCACTAGGTATGGACACCCGCAGGGAGGAAGGAGCTCTTGGGGCTGGCTCCTGCAGACACCTCTCTGGTTGGGCTGAGACGGAGCCTAGCAAGCTGGGAGGGTCTCCCTCACCTGCTAGGCAGCAAAGTCTGCTGCTGCTACTGGGCCCAGTGGGTTGGTTCCTGGCAGTGTGTACAGTGAGGTGCCTCGGGGCTGTGTTGCCAGCAAGGGGGATGGAGCATCTGGAGCTCCCACGAGTTCCTGATCTGTTGGAACAAGGAAGGGCTGGGAGGTATCCTCCACCTGCCCTTTCTCCTGAGTGGAGAGTTCCATCCAATCCTTGTTCCCTCTGGTACCCCCCCCACTGCTGGCAAGTCTTTCAAACTGCCGCCTCTGCCTTGGTCCTCAGGACTGTCGGAGTGTGCCTCCCCTCCCTACTGGCTGGAGTCTCAGCCTCCCAGAGTGTTCTGCGTGCCCCTGGTGTCCAGCCCCGATTATCACCAGAACCCAATGTAACGTGGGCTTGTACTCTCAGTGTATCTCCAGGGCCAGGTGTGCAGCAGTCCTGGGCTCCTACCCCCTCCCTGCTCTGTTCCTCTTTCTCCTGCCTCTAGGCTGGTGTGGGGGGAGGGTTTGGGTCCTGCTGGATCTCAGCTTTGCTGCCTCCCCCTGTGTGGTCCTCTTCCTCCTCATGTGTAGGGGGTCTGTTCTGCAGTCTTCAGCTCATGTTCAGGTCTAGTTGCATTTGCTGTATTTTCCTTTTTTGGTGTTTTTCAGAGAGGTTTCTGTCTTGCCTTCCTATTCTGCCATCCTTAATCTGATAATCAACAAAATCTTCATTTTTATGAGAAGCATTGAGATTTTTTTGAGAGAATTAGTATAATAATCTTGTCTAAGATAATTTGTTCTTTCTCTCTTATTAGTAGCCTAAGGAGAATTCTAGTCTTTGGATATATACATAGCATAACATTTACACTATGTATGATGAGATTAAAGGTTATCGTTTCTGTGGCTTCTAGTAGACATAGACATCAAACATTTTCATCAAACATTTGATTGCTTTTGGAGTACAATAACATTATTTAAGGAATATTGAAATGTAAGTTTAACTCTGATTTGTTCATTCTATATTAATAAATTAATTTCTAATTCTAATTCTTAATTCTGAGTGCTACATACATATCAAACTTGAGTATGTATTAAACAAAAATGTATAGGTTCTTATTTTTTTATTACACCAAAATGTTTGTAATCTAATAACTAAGATGAACATACTTTAAAAAATCCATAATAAAATGATAGTAAATAAAGTGAGACTTAGGATTTTGACTAAATATACCAGCTCAATTTTTCAAATTTGAATAGTAAGTGTACAATGGAATGTGCTGTCTTTTAAAGGAGTGCCAGGGACGAGCCCCGGCCTCATAAGGGGTCATAGTGAGAAAGGAGGCTCAAAAGAAACGGCCCAGAGAGCGAGCGGCCGGTTTGCCGCGGCTCCACAGGGTGAGCGCAGAGCCGGGGGCTTAGCGGGTCCGTGCGAGGCAGTTTCTCTCCCACAGCACAGCAAGTGGCAGCTGTTGCTTGTTCCCATTTTAATCTTAATTATTTGACAGTGGACATTAATTGATAATGTACATCAGTAGAATACCACATTCAATACGGCATTAAATACATAGATTTAATGTCATTTGCATTAAATATCACTTTTAGGAAGATCTGGTTTTTGAAATTCAGAACAAGAGGCTTGTGTTGCCCTGAGCCAGAACATCTAAGGTCCTCTACGCGCCCTAGTCCTCTGGGCCTGGAGCCTCCCAGCAGTCCTCACCCCACCGTGAACCCTTTCCCGGATCGCTGCTCTCTCACAGTAATTTCCCCTGGTCCCATTGTCTTTATCAACGACTTGCTTACTCTGTAAAGACTGTTAGTTTTCTACCCAACTTTGTGTTTTCAGTGATAAATTGCCAGCTTTTTTTCCTCCCTGGATCCTATTGACGATAAGACTGTATTTTTATACCTTTCTGGGCTATTCTGTAAACTGACAAGGTGAGGGAAAGTCAATGAAAATCATCCTGGGAATACCACCTTTCACAGGGCTAATTTAAAATCAAATTTTGAGTGTTCAGTAACTGAGAGATAAGGGGAAAGAACCCCAGAAGTGTATTATATTTAATTTGGAATTTTCTTTGAAATGGTGAGTGGTCATATTTATGTAAGTTATACTCCAGAAGTGGCTGCCTACTAACATTGAAAAGATAAGAGAGCTAGATAATTTCTGTGCAGTGCCACTCTGAATAGAAGCCTGGGCCCTTCTGCCACGAGACACTTCGGAGCCAGAATCAAACAAAAAGTAGAAATCTCACCGGCAGATGCTGGTGTGCAGAAGGTGGTTTTAGGAAGCAATTACACTTTGGTGGGTTGTCTTCTGCTTTTGGGTCATCCATACTTGATGTCTGGTTTTGGTTTTTGTGTTTTTATATTTGTTTTTGTTTCTTGAAATTTTTCGAATTCTACACAGAAATTCCAGAAACAGCATTTCTTTTAGTTTGGATAAATCCTGCCTCTCTATTCTAATTCTTAGTAGCCCTCTATTCTGAAGGATGGTAAAACATATTGGTTCTGAGAATGAATTATTTGTTGACTGTCTTATAAAACACATCTGCGGGAAAAGGATATGTGTTTCTACTCTTAAAGGAAGGGATTTCTCAGAATTTTCGTAAAATCTAAGCGTTTTCCACACCCGGGAATATTACACAGCAGCTCTTTTGTTGCTGTGTTTTCTTCTCAAGCTTCTGTAAATGTCACCTCTCTCCATGTCTTTGAGAAGACATGATCATTTCAGAATTTTTTTCTTCATTTTCTAAAAATCCATATTTAAACTTCCACATTTCCCATAATTGCTTTGTTTGAACCCATAGCCATCAACACTTTCATATAGGGAAATGCAGAATCTATATAATTAAAGTTATAAAAATACTACAGACATAAAATACAGATGGTCTGTGACTGCAATGGGGTATGTGGTGGGGACTTGATAATAGGGGGAGTCTAGTAACCATAATGTTGCTCATGTGATTGTATATTAATAATAGCAAAATTAAAAAAAAATACAGATGATCTGACACTGTTACTTAAAATATTTTGCTAAAGGCCCTAAACGTTTTTTCTTTCACTGGCATGTTGGTTTTCAAGGTTAATAAGCGCTTTGTACTTAATTTTTAGTGCTGGAAAAAAGGATAAAATTGATCTGTAGGAGTTAATGGGGAGATATAGAAGCTTAATTCTCTTTTTTAACATTATAGTTGCTGTTCAATATTCATTTTCTCTTACAATTTACTTTGCATAGGAGATATTTTAAAGAAAGTAAGCTAGTTCAAACATGTAGTTGATCTCTTAATCAAACTTTCATATTCCAATTCTGGATGTTGAAGAGTAAAAAATGTTCATGGGATTTGAAGATTGGCATAGGGGAATGGTGACATTTTAAAATTTGTAAGCACTTACTATTTTTGGATCTCGTGTAGGAGAATTTTAGGGAGGATAAACTACTAAAGTGAACAATAGTTGTTGAATAATAATCATTTTTTGTTTGATAGCCCTAGAGATTGTCAAATCCAAAATTTAACTTTATTTGCTGTTATTATATACACTTCTTGAAACCTCTGCACTGTCATGAAAACAGTGACCCTCACCTCCACCCACAGACATGAATGCAGAATATATTCATTCTTTTGGGTGTGTTTTGATGCACAAAGCAAAATTAGTCTTTCATGAAAAATGGAAGGTAGTGGGAGTAGAAATGAGTCTTCATCCGCAGGTTCTGTGTTTCTCCCCTTTCTACTCCCTTCCCCTTCCGTCCCAGTGCCCCTCACCCCTGATGTCTGTGACAGTCGTGTCCATCCTTCATCCTTAGAACTCGGCTGCTGGTTGCTGTCTGCCTCTGAACTCAGTCTCCATTACTATTACTTTTCCTTCTTTCTCCACTGTTGTGTTGAAGATGTATAATGGTTTAATTCTGCATCTACTTGAGATGTCTATATTTTACCCAACTCATATTTTAAAGACTAGAATTCTATCATTACCACTGTCCTACCCTCCAGCAGTTTCCCAAATTCTTTCAAGAAATAGTTTTTTTTAAATCATTATTGTCTTCAGTTTATTAAAAAAATAAAATGTTATTGGGAATATTGGACATTATCCTGATATTAAATACAATTACTCTATGCTAATATCCCTCCCAAAAAACCTTAATTCAATAGATTGACTAATTTCTATCTACTTGTAACAAGTATATTCACTGCATAGAGCTAGCTATTTAACAGAATTACTTGGCCTGCCCTATGACAGGTAGGTACCAGTGAGAATTTAGCCTGTTATATCAACAAAAAGCCACAGTGATTTTTTTCCCAAAAGTTTAAAATCTCATTACAATTATTTTCTTCAATACAGGTTGATTAGAGCACATGCCATCTAATCTGTAACTTACATAACATATGATTTTTCAAAGAACATATTAAAATACCTAATCAAAGCTTCCATACTGTTCCTTATAGAAGTTTTTACCTCTGTTTAATCTTCAGTACTTTTATATAAATTTCATCACCTGTTTTTTTCCCAGTGTGGGGCTAAGAAAGGGAATGGTAATTGGAGATTTCCAAGCCAAACATACTTCCCTGTTCCACAAACAGTCCAAATCAAATAAAATTAATAAAGTTAATATTATTAAAGTTGGTTGCTAGGTAAGCTAGGGTTAGGTAACAACAGAGATTTATTCTCCAGATATTTTTGTTTAATAATTTATTAAGCAAAATAGGTAAAAAACAATTTACAGACACCCTCTGTGTATAGTAGTTTAATTAGCAGGGCATAACCAAAATTAGATATGAAGAAAAACACCTTCATTCAGTGAATACTAAAAGCTAAAGGTCCAAGAATTCTCCCATTCAAAACCCAAGATAGAATAAATAATTATCACAGCTCTCAAGCAAAAATAAATAATACCAATATCCAGTTAGAGGAGAACTAAAATAGAATTTAATGTGGTGAATGTTATAACAGGACTAAGTTTGACATGTAACAGGGACATCCAAAATAATAGTGACTTGAACAGGGTGGAAGTTCATTTTTCCCTAAGGTAGTTTATTTTTCTCTAAAATCCAAAACATCCAGAGTAGCCAGTGCTCTGCCATGCTTAGCATTGGCGTCCATGCCCAGGTTAGCTGATGGCCCTCTGTGCCTCCCAAAGCCAGTCATCACCTTGCAGTCAGGCTCTTGGGGAGGAAAAGGCAGTGGGGCTAAGGTGAGAGACTTTCTGGAGATGTCGTCTGCTTTTCAGCAGCCTTCCTCGGTTGCTTACTGCCTGCATTTTATTAGCCAAAACTGTCGCATGACCACGGGAAACAGAGAAACTGGGATGTTAATTAACTTGATTGTGGTGATTATTTAGAAATGTATATGCATATTAAATAATCATGTATACCTTAAGTATATACAATACTTAATTGTCAGTTCTATCTCAGGAAAGCTAGAAGAAAAGAAAAATAGCTTAGAGGCCCGGAGAACCTAATTGTAGAAAACAGGAATGGGTATATTTATATTTATATAAAATGAACAGTTGAAAAGTAATCTGGATTTTATTCTCAACCTCGAAAGAATTGTTTGCAGCTATGCAGCTGTACACATTAAAAACCTTTTTTTTTTACCACCCAAGTGAAAATGAGACATTGGTCTATCTAGTTTTCTCTTTTTCAGTTTCTGATGCTTTGTCCCATACTGTTATAATGTCTTGCAATTTAATGTGTCCTATCATACGTGGAAAATACATTGAAATGCAGAAGCCAAGACTCTGGAGAAGGGCTAATGGATTACTGATTTGATTTTGTTGTCAAATATAACCATAGTTAGTTTGCCATTTTTCAGAGCATTAGAAAGTTTCTTCACCTTATCTCAAACGAACATGAACTAGCAAAAACATTGTTGGACTCTGTCATGTCTCCTCGTAGTGCTGGCTTGTGCCTGTCATATGCAGATTGAGTGATGGCCGCAAGAAACCCAGCCTGGTATGTAGCTGTATCAGGTTGACAGGCGCTTTGTAGTTCGAGATTTACAGGAAGGGATTTATAAGGTCAGATGTGGTTCTCAGATGTTCTGTTCTGATTAATTGGCAACAATGATTTTACATACTCCATTACACAGCCCCTGAAAGCCACCTTCTGTCTTTCTTGCAGGACAGAGGTCAGGTCAAGGCAGCCCCTTCAGGATGACCTTCCTTTCCTCGAGAAGCCCGCAGCCAGGCAGTTTTCCTTACCAAACCTGAGTCCAGAAGAGCCTCAACTAAAAAGCCCGACACTAGCCAATGAGGAAGCACTGCAGAAGATCTGTGCCCTTGAGAATGAACTTGCTGCTCTTAGAGCTCAGATTGCCAAAATCGTGACCCTGCAAGAACAGCAAAAAATCATTGCAGGTCTGTAAGTCCTACATTTGTTTTAACCATAAAACTGGAAGTTAGAGGAGAGTAGCACTAAATATAAAATTTGTTTGCAAGTAACAGTCATTGGGGTTGTCAGAAAATCCAGGGCCAGGACTCCTTGCAGCCCGGACAGGACCTATGTGTGTAAGTGGTGGTTTGTGCTGTCAGAGAAGAAGAGTCGGGGTATTTGGAAAGCACTGGAATTCATACGGTAAGTTGTGGCTCATGTGAGTCCCTTGGGAAACTCAGTTGTCTATGATGACAGCACCAACCACGTCAGACAGGAGGCGGTCTCAAAACAGCCCTGCCAGGGTTGAGTGCTGTTTACTTGCATGCATGTTCTGGATTTCTGCCTCCCTTTCATTTTCTAAAATGGGGATAATAGCACCTGTGTTATGGAGTTATTGTGGGAGTAAATGTGGTGATTATTTAAAATGCCTTCAGCACATAGTAGCTACTTAATGGTTATTTTCTCGTCCCTAGCATAGAAACTGCATTCAGGTCTTCTGACTCCTGGTCTAATACTGTAGCTTTTTTTAGTGTGGCATCGTCACCTGGGAGGAGAAACCGCAGCCTTGAAATTCTAGCCCATTAACCTGCTGGCAAGTCATGGTTGTTTTTCCTAGTGTTGTTCCTGAGACCTGGTTGGACTAAAGGATGGGGACCGTTACTCCGCCTCTGAACCGCTTTGCTTGTTCTTCTGGAATTTACTGTAATCCTCCATGGAAACCTCATCCCACCTAGGCCCTGCTGAGCTGAACAGAGGGCGTGTGCATTCCCAGCACCCAGTGCCTGAGGAGTCCTCAGTGTTGCTGAACTTTTTAAAAAGCAAAAGTCCTGCCCTTTTCTTCTTTTAACTTCAAATTGCATTTGTTTTGCTTTACCTCCCTCTTCTGGCAGACTTAAGAAAATGCTGCAAATAGTAATTTGGGGATTTATGTTAGATGTTCTCTTTACAGTCTCAGTCCCGTGAGTAAACTCTTTTGCATCAAGTTCCCCCTAATCTCTATATTTCACCTAATGAACACCTCTCTAACCTCCAGTTATGCAGGTGAATTTTTTTAGGTTCTTATAGCTATTTTAACTCATAGATACTCCTTGTTTTGGCAGTTAAATATAACATTTTTTTCTTCCAGAAATTTGTTCAAGAATAAATGGAAAACTTTTCAAGTGCATTCTGGTCAGTGCAGGCCTTTAATGTTTAATAAGTCTTATACGTAAATATGCTTAAAACGAGCCATCAATTTATCAATAGTTTTTTCAAATGGTTATTATAGTACTGAATTGTCAAACTGTTATGTAAAGTGTTTATGCAATTCAGACTGCTTTATATTCCATCTGGAAGAACCTACAGACCGTGCAACAGTCAGGCCTGAATATCTGGTAACACAAAAATCCCGCTGTTAATTAAGTTAATGGAACCTCTCCATCTGGAGAGTTTGGGATTAAGTGATAAAGTGAGTGAAATTCAGGCATTTAGATTCTAAGCAAGTAATTAAAACTTCTTTTCTACTTACATAACTGAGATTCTTTTTAGGGATATTGTTTTCAGGGATACAAAAGTCCTTCACACAATTTTGCTTTTAAAAATATTTTATTTGCCTATTACCATTGGATTAAATTGATTTTTCCTTATTTCTATAGGTGATTTAGGTTCTACCACATCTGTTACGACAGCACCACCCCCTCCGCCGCCCCCTCTGCCGCCCCCACCTCCGTCAGGGCCCCGCCCGAGCGTATCTGCTATTGACCTGATTAGAGAGCGGAGAGAGAAAAAGGCCTGTGCTGGGAAGACTTTGGTGGGGAAGAATCCAAAGAAACCTGATATGCCAAATATGCTAGACATACTTAAAGATATGAACAGTGTAAAACTTCGGTCAGTAAAAAGGTGAGGATATTTACTTTCCTTTTCACTTCCCATTTTTTTGTCTTGTAAAACAAAATACTAGGCTTCTTGAGAACTTTGTTTGATAACATGACCACCATGAATAGTTCTAAGTTTCTAATTTAAAAAGATGGGCCCGAGTGGCTCCTAAGTTAACATTAACTGCATTCAATGTTAAATGCAAAATAAACATTCCCGGGCTTTTTGTTTTTCCCCATCACATTTAAAGCCCTTTCATTTAGTCTTTGTTTTTGTCCAGTCATTCCTTGAGTAAAGCTGTCACGTGCTCTGTGGTAGTCACCAGGCTTACAGAGAAGAAGAGAACCGTAATTGCCCCGAAGGAGAACATAATTGGTGCTCTTGACGTGAAGCAAGGGGCTGGTCATCGGGTACCTTTTATACTCTCTTACGGAGCCTTTAATCCATCTCACTGCTATCAGTGTTTGGCAGTATCTTTATTGAGTATCTGTGATGCTAGAGAAGTTCTGTCAGGCACTGGTAGGCACAGAAAGTACTTCCTCGAGGGGTGCCCGCATATTGAAATGTCTACTTGGTTCCTGTTTATTTTTCTAAGGACAGAACCAGATATAAAGCCCAAACCAGCGGATGCTACCGATCCTGCTGCCCTCATAGCAGAGGCTCTCAAAAAGAAATTTGCTTACCGGTACCGAAGTGATAGCCAAGGTGAAGTTGAAAAAGGAATTCCAAAGTCTGAATCCGAGGCCACCTCAGAGACAGTGCCGGTGAGTGTTGGGTCGCTCTGTACAGCACTGCCGAGCACCTGCATCTTCCCAGACTTTCAGCTTTGTCCTTTGCAAGATGCGGAAGGACGCGCTACAGAATTTAGGCCCTACCTGCAAGTAGATTACTTATATAAGAGCATAAAGAAGTGAAAGTTAATTCCTGGTTTTACTTCTTAGTATCTCTAATGTTAAATTTTCCATGATGTGTTTTACTTATATTTAAGCATAATGAAGTTCATTAAATTCATTATAATAAAACTCTTATCTTAGGACAATATGTATGTTATGATATAGATACTCAAAGAAAGATCATTTCTCTTAGGGCCCCTGTGAAAGTTTTCTGAAAGGGGTGAGATTTGGCCTGGGTCTTGTAGCATGTGTGCCATGTCACAGGTGGGGATGGAGCAGATTTCACAGAAGCTCTCAAATATTAACTATTCAGTTTACAAAGATGGGGGCTGTGTGCTAACCTAGTCTAGAAAGGCAGTATCTTAGAAATTCTACCATCTCTAAAATCACTTTTTAGACATTGAAATTTTGTATTTCCTTCTTTTACCAAGAGAAGTAAATTAGACCAAGCCGGGGTTTTGCTTTGATGATTGTAGTTTTCTAGGAACTAATACTTTCCTCTTTGCCTTTGAGTCTGTTGATATGTTGTGTTTTTAACAATATGTCGATTCATCACATTTTTAACATATTATCTAGATAGCTGTGTGGTTTTTCCTAGGACACACCCAGCCCTTTGATCTGTGATTGGGAATAGGGCATATCAATACTGTTAAGTTAACCAATATCTTTAATATTTTTTGTTTGTTTTTTCTTTTCTAGTTTGGGCCACACATGTTGAAGTCTACAGGAAAAATGAAGGCTTTAATTGAAAATGTTTCAACTTTCTAATAGATACTGGGTTAAGAAAGACTATGCTGGTCCAGCTGTTGGTTTGTTAGCGCTGTTTGGCCAGTAGAAATCAATACAATTTAGTAAAAACATGAATTTAATATTCAGTGGTCTCCTTTATCTGAGGATTAAGCAATTAACAAAAGCACTCTACGTTTGTATTTGCATTTATAAGGAAGTCAGTTCTGTTCTGAAATTTTCCATAATATGTATTCTGACATGTTTTTAATATGTAGCCAGGATGTTTAGGTTTCCAGTCTCGAAAACAATTTTATAGATAGCAGAACAAGGACAGGACATTTGTAGATGTTTTTAATTCTTAACACTAATTTATCTGTACAAATGTTTTATATGCATATATTTGAATATAAAACAGTGTATGTAAACTTCAGCAGTGACAGCAGTGAGGGTACTGTTCCCGTCATTTGTTTCAGTGACTGTTTACTGTTTGCTGGTGGAATGGCTGGCAGAACCCAAGTTGTTGGAGTGA
This sequence comes from Phataginus tricuspis, assembly GCA_029783875.1. NCBI lineage: Eukaryota > Metazoa > Chordata > Mammalia > Pholidota > Manidae > Phataginus > Phataginus tricuspis. Next base: position 18,796,206 of record JAQQAC010004068.1, read on the forward strand.
AGGATTTGATGGAATCTTTGCCTTGAACAGAACTTCGATCTTAGATTTTCTCTCACATATTCTTGAGATGGTGTTTGAGTGGGAACCACATGTTTGCTGCTCAGATTCCATAATACTTTCCTTTAAATGGAAGTCAAGGACCATGGAAGCTGCTTTCACCTCATTGCCAGTGTGAGAAAGTGAGGAAGAAACCGTAGTTTTCAAATATGAGGAATCAGATTATGGAACTAAATGTCTATAAAGTAAAAACCAGAATGTGCCACCTTCCTTTCCTTTCAGTTTAATAAATGGCATCGTAAAGATCACTTGTGGCTAATTTAGTATTTCTGGAAACGTTAGAATAATGGAGTTTAAAAATTTTTAATATTGGTCAACTACAGTAGTAGCTTTATAATGAAACACACCAGGGCACCCCTACGCCCATGCCTACCTTGCCTCCAGCCAACCAGAGCCACCAGGTGCACATGGTCTGTCCCAGGGCCACTGCCTCATTGAGGGGGTATCTCTTTCACCTAATTCATAGGAACAACACAAACAAAATGAGACAGAGGAATATGCCTCAAATAGAGCAAAACTTCAAAAAAAAAAAACAGTGAAATGGAGTTAAGCAGTCTACCTGACAGAGTTCCCAGTAATGGTTATAAAGGTACTCGCTGGACTTAAGAATGGATGAACTCAAGGAGGACGTCAACAAAGAGAAAATATATATATATATAAAAAAACAATCAGAATTGAGGTATTGACGAATACAATGAATGAAATGAAAAAGACATTACAGGGGATCAGCAGCAGATTGGAGGATACAGAAGATCAGCCATCTGTAAGGATAGTGAGAAGTATTGAGGCTGAACAGCAAAAAATAATAATAAAAAAGAAATGAGAATAGGTTAAGAGACCTCTAGGAAAACATCAAACATACTAACATTTGCACTGCAGGAGTCCGAGAAGGAGAGAGAAAGAAAGGGGTGGAATGCTGGTCTGTTGGGGTACGTTATGTGGCGCAGTCCTTAGGTGCTACTAGAAAGTGGAGAACTGCCCTTTCTCATCAGGGCTGAAGAAATTGTTTTAAGTGATTGTTTTTAAATGCTTGATAAAGTTTCACGATTTTATTTCTGTTAAATAACACTCGGCTATAGTTAATGCCAGAATCTCCTACCGTGAGTATTTGGATTATTTAAATATAGCTAAAAATATCCTTTTACTTTCTGGGAGGCTAGGAGATGGGAAGAGGAAACATTCACTTTTAAGTTATTGAAAATATGTGTGATGGTCTAAATATTAGAATATAGTAGCTAAGATAGTTTACATAGTTTGGTTATTCAGCTTAAATTTGAATTGGCTTATTTTACATGTTAATGTACATTGTTCCTGATTTATATGGTTTGGAAATTCTGCCTTTAAAAGAAAGAAAATTCACCTTACATATTTTTGACCTCTTAAATTTGTTACCAGTATTGAATTTTGGCCAGTGCTCCAATATAAGGAAGCTTCTGTTCTGAAATTGCAAAGCAAACTTTTATTTTCCTTAGACCATAATGCCTGTATACGCGTGTGTTTTTTACAATAAGTAATATTCTTTTATATTGCCCTGTAACTTCTTTAGAATAATTTGCTTTCTGCATTTTTCCTTAAATTATATTGCATCTTATTTACCTTTCTTTTCTTTAATTTTAAAACTTAATATTGTTAGTATTACATGGGTATGTTTTTTGAAAATCTATTTAAATACCCTTTTGCATTCTGATAAAACCAGAAGCAGAACATGCTTTTTTTTTTTTAATACAGTTCTCTAAAGGGATTTCAACATTAAAAGAGAAGGGCAGTCACTTGAGAGGAGTTTCTCCTCATGGTTCTCAAGCCTATAATGTTCTGTCTACTATGATTTTGGCTAGTCCGGGGACTCACTATATACCTGCAGTGACTATGAGTCAGAGAGCACTGGACTTGGAGCTATTCAAGATCTGAGTATGTGCTACTGGTCAAGTCACACCTCTGTTTTTAAAATGAGAATAATCAAAAAAACTGTTTTTGGATTAAATGAAATAATGATTTTGAACATATTCTATGAGTGGTAGACTGCTGAATAAGTTTTTACTTACATAATTTTACATGAGATCACTGTAGTTTCCAGTAGACCGATTTCTTCTAGAACATGTAGTCCCCTGGCACTTGGAAAAGATGTCATCCTTTGACTCTACTTTCATGGGCACGGGGTTGAACAGTAGGACTTACAGTCTTTGGTTCTGGTTGTCTGTCCATAGGACTGGTTGTCTGTCCTTCTGTAAAAGAATGCTGTCTTCTTAAAGTGAGGGCGGAAGGTCCTCGATGGCACCACAGAAAGAACCAAATCTAACCTACATACAGAGCAATTCCTCCTAATGGAGAACCAAGGGCTGAGCGAACGGCCTCTGCACAATGCAACAGGCCACAGAAAAACAGCAGATGAGAGATGGAGACAGAGTAATGGTGGGAACCCCACCCCCAGTATGGAGGGAGACGTGCAGTAGACGGGTACCACTGAGGGATGGACATGCAGCTTCATCTGCACAGTGAAAAAAAGACCCTGTGGTTTAAAGGGCAACTAGACTCTAAGAGCCAGTTTACAAATTAGAGCACCTGCCAAGTGGCAGGGGAGCTGCTGGAATCCTCTCGGGTTGGAGGTGCTGCTGAGCACCATTACTCCTCTCCCTCCTCTCCTCACCACGCGTCCTAGTTCAGATCGGAACAGGGTCTGGGTGTGCATTAGCTCCGGCTGTACCAGGGCAGCCACTGCACCCATGCCCAAATGTGCCCACCTGGGGTCTGCAGTCCTGCCCAGGTGGCACCCTCACAGCACTCAACAGGACGCTCCTGGACTGGCACACACCAGGGCACCCCTACGCCCATGCCTACCTGGCCTCCAGCCAACCAGAGCCACCAGGTGCACATGGTCTGTCCCGGGGCCACTGCTTCATTGAGGGGGTATCTCTTTCACCTAATTCATAGGAACAACACAAACAAAATGAGACAGAGGAATATGCCTCAAAGAGAACAAAACTTAAAAAAAAACAAAACAGTGAAATGGAGTTAAGCAGTCTACCTGACAGAGTTCTAAGTAATGGTTATAAAGGTACTCACTGGACTTAAGAATGGATGAACTCAGGGAGGACGTCAACAAAGAGAAAATATATATATATAAAAAAACAATCAGAATTGAAGTATTGACGAATACAATGAATGAAACGAAAAAGACATTACAGGGGATCAGCAGCAGATTGGAGGATACAGAAGATCAGCCATCTGTAAGGATAGTGAGAAGTATTGAGGCTGAACAGCAAAAAATAATAATAATAATAATAAAGAAATGAGAATAGGTTAAGAGACCTCTAGGAAAACATCAAACATACTAACATTTGCATTACAGGAGTCCGAGAAGGAGAGAGAAAGTGGTGGAAAACTTATTTGAACAAATAAGGTCTCTAAACTTCCTTAACCTGGAGAAAGAAACAAACATCTCGGTTTCGGAATCCCAGAGAGCCTCAAACAAGGGGAACCCAGTGAGCTCCACACCAGGACACAGTAACAAAATGCCAAAGATTAAAGGTAAAGAGAATCTTAACAGAAAAGCAACTAGTTATGTCCACGGAAACCCCATAAGACTATTAGCTAATTTTTCAGAAGGAACAGGCCAAAAAGGAGTGGCATGGTGCATTAAAAGTGCTCAAATGAGAACTTACAATGAAAAATACTCTACCTAGCAAAGTTATTGAGAATTGAAGGAGAGTGTCACGGAAAATCAAAGGAGTTTACCACCACTAAATGGGCCTTACGAGACACTGAAGGGACTCCTTTAAGAGGAAAAGAAAAGGTCATAACTGGAGGAAAATTATGAAAGGAAAAATTTCACTGGCAAGAGCAAACATATAGTAAAGGTAGTAGGATTAATCACTTAAAAGCTAGTATGAAGGTTAGAAGAGAAAAATAGTAAACATATCTAAAGAGAACACGCAATAAAAAGTAAATGTGATATATATGACATTGAGGAAGGGGATTAAAAATGTAGTACTGTTAAGATGTGTTTGGACTTTAGTGACCATCAACTTAATATAGACTGTTATAAACACAGGATGTCATAAGAGCTTCATAACTAAAAAAACCTAATAGATACACACAAAAAGAAACGAATCTATATAATACTAAAGTCATCATGCACAAGGGAAAAGAGCAAAAGAAAGTATCACAGAAAAATGACAAAGCCACCAGAAAACATAACAAAATGGCAATAAATACATACTTATGAATAATTAAATGTAAATAGACTAAATGCTCCAATCAAGACAGGGTGACTGGATTGAAAAAAAAAAAGACCCGTCTATATGCTGCCTACAAGAGACTCCAGACCTCGAGACATGCTAAGGCTGAAGATGAAAGGATGGAAAAAATATTCCATGCAAATGGAAGTGAAAAAGAGCTGGAGTAGCAGGATTTATAAAAGACAAAATAGACTTTAAAACAAAGACTAATGAGACAGAGGAAATTACATAATGATAAAGGGTTCAGCCCAGCAATAAAACAAGTGTAAATATCTATGCCCCCTGAGAGGAACATCTAAATATATAAAGCAAATACTGCCAGCATAAAGGGAAAAATTGATAGCAATACATAGAGGGGACTCTAACGCCCCATTTTTAGCAATAGATAAATCAGACATTAAATCAGTAAGGCAACAGCCTTAAATGACACACATTCGACCAGATGGACTTGAGACACACACAAACACACAGCATTCCATCAAAAAACAGCAGAATACACATTTCAGGTTCAGATGAAACATTTTCCAGGATGTTACATGTTAGGCCATAAAACAAGTCTCAGTAAATTTAAGAAGACAAATCATATCAAGCATTTTTTTCTGACCACAAGGGTATGTAACTTGAAATCAGTTACAAGAAAAAAACTGGAAAAACCACAAAGCAGTTGAGGCTAAACATACCACTAACCAACTAATGGGTTAACAAAGAAATCAAGAAATAAAAAAAATAACGAGACAAATGAAAACAGAAGCATAACAGTTCAAAATCTTCAGGATACAGCTAATGCAGTTCTAAGACAGAGGCTGATGGTGATTCAGGCCTACGTCAAACAAAAAGTCTCATCTAACCTGCGGGAGTCCAGCTCCAGCTAGTCCAGGAGTTCCTGCAGGAGGAATGGCGTTGGCGACTGAATGAATGAGGACACAGACACTAGCAGAGTTACTAAGCTGAGCCTTGCCTTTAATATCAAGCAGCAGTCTGCTTATATATTCTTCAGTTACATAAGGTAAAGTACAGATACCAATCATCTGGCTGACACATAGCATAGTTACACAAGATTGGAAAATGAGAATAAATCATTTGGTATGCTCTAGCGGACACTTTATTTCTGAGTAAGCCTTGTTCCTAGCTACTGTGGTCAGAAAGGTTTACAGTGGTTGGGTAGGTGCCAGACTTCTGGTTTCCTAATAGGAGACTATCTAAAGTTCACTATTTTATTGTTTTTATGTAGGGCCATTCTTTCATAGCTATACTCCCATTCTTCATAGGAAAGAAAGAGGCTCTCTCCAAAAGGACACGATGACCTTTTGGCAGGCAGGGACAGGTTTTAAGGAGTGTACCTCAGAACCATTTACAGTAAAACTTACAATGGAGACCCCCTTATTTGGAGCCAGGTAATGTCCTGTTCTTATTACTTTTAGCTTGCCAAACTGTTCTCTGGTGGGCTAACCAGAGGGAACCACCTGTTCTTTGAACCTACCTGTTTCCACATTCATCAAATATGCCATCTGGAGGCCATGTAGGGGCGGGGGAAGGGACCCCAACTCAGGCAAATTTCCCTTATCTTTTTCCTCCATAAACAAGTTCAATACCCATGGGGCTTTATTCTTCCCTCATCAGGGGTAATCACAGGGGCAGTGGTGGTTTTTCCAATTTCCCTAGGGTCCAGTACCCAAAAGTTTCAGGGAGAGTTGGATATGGCCTTTTCCCTGAAGGGGCAGATTGAATTAGAACCAAAATAAGCAGATTTATTAAGAGGGAAAATTTGAGTAGGAGGGATATGGGGGCTGCCCCTCTGGGAAGGCCACTGTGCGGTTCCTCCCACCCGACTGCCCGGACGGTGTCATCAGGCTGGTGGGTTGGGCCGGCTCCCGACACTCACCTTATATCAAAAGGACTTAGGAAAAGAGAAAACAAAGCCCAAAGTTAATAAAAGGAAGGAAATAATAAAGATCAGATGGAAATACATGAAACAGGAACTAAAAAAAAATACAAAAGAATAAAGTAAGAGCTGATTCTTCAAAAAAACTGACAAACCTTTGGCTAGGCTCATCAAGAAAAAAAAAGAAGACTCAAAACTCAGAAATGAAAGAAGATACAACTGATACCACAAACGCAATTATAAGAGATGACTGAAAAATTACATGCCATTGGACAACATAGAAAAAATAGATAAATTCCTAGAAACACGCAATCTTCTAAGATTGAATCCAGAAGATAAAATCTGAACAGACCAATTACTAGTAATAAGAATTGGTAATAATAATAAAAAACTCTCAAAAAACAAAATTTCAGGACCAGATGGATTCACAGGTTAATTCTACCAAATATTTACAGAAGAGTAAATACCTATTCTTCTTAAAACTATTCAAAAAGTTGAAGAGGAAGGGATGCTTCCAAATTCATTCTGTGAGGCCAGTACCACCCTGATACCAAACCCAAAGGCACTACAAAAAAAAAAAATACCATAACCTGGTGAGTATAGATGCAAAAATCCTCAACAAAATATTAGCAAACTGGATTCAAAAATATATTAAAAGGATCATTCACCACAACCAAGGGTGATTTATTCCGGGAATGCAAAGATGGTTCAATATCTGCAGATCAATGTGATATATCACATTAACAAAAGGATGGATAAAATGCATATGATTATCTCAGTAGATGTAGAAAGAGCATTTGACAAAATTCAACATCCATTTATGCTAAAAATTCTCAACAAAGTGGGTATAGAGGGAACATATCTTAACATAATAAAGGCCAATATGACAAGTCCACAGCTAACATCATACTCAATGGTGAGAAACCAAAAGCTTTAATGCAATACCTAACAAAACACAAATAACGTTTTTTACAGAACTAGAGCTAACAGTCCTAAAATTTGTATGGAACCAAAAAAGATCCTGAATGGCCAGTGCAATCTTGAGAAAGAACAAACAGAGCTGGAGTCATCACTCCTGGATTTTGAAACTATACTGCAAAGCTATAGTAATCAAAATAGTATGACACTGACACAAAAATAGATCAGTGGAACAGGGTGGAGAGCCCAGAAATAAACCCATGCATATATTAATATATGACAAAAGAGGTGAGACTACAATGGGGAAAAGACAGTATCTTCAATAGATGGTGCTGGGAAACTGAACAGCTTCATGCAGAGTAATGAAACTACACCATTGTCTTACACTTTACATACACACAAAAACCCTCAAAATGAATCAAAGACCTCAAACCATAAAACTCTAAAGAAAACAGAGGAGCAAACTCTTGAACATTGGCATTGGCAATTTTTTTCTAGATGTCTCTCCAGGCAAGGAATGCAAAAGCAAAAATAAACGGGTGGGACTATATCAAACTAAAAAGCTGTGTACCAAAGGAAACCATCAACAAAATGAAAAGACAACCTTCCAAATGGGAGAATATATTTGCAAATTATAGATAAGGGGTTAATATCCAAAATATATAAAGAACTCATACAACTCAATACCAAAAAAACCCAATGATTAGAAAATGGGCAGAGGATCTGAACATTTTTCCAAAGAAGGCATACAGATGGCCAACAGACACATAAAAACATGTCTAACATCACTAATCAGGGAAATGCAAATCAAAACCACAATGAGACATCACCTCACACCAGTCAGAATGGCTACTATCCAGAAGAAAAGGAATAATAGGTGTTGGTGAGGATGTGGAGAAAAGGGAATTGTTGGTGGGAATGTAAGATGGTACAGCCACTATGGAAAACAGTATGGAAGTTCCTCAAAAAATTAAAATGGGAAATACCATACAACCCAATAAATCCATGTTGGGTATTTGCCTGAAGAAAACAAAATCACTAATTGAAAAGATATGTGGACTCCTGGTCACTGCAGCATTATTTACAATAGCTAAGATGTGGAAGCAATTTAAATGTCCTCTGATAGAGGAACAGATAAAGGATAAATACAATGAAGTATCACTCAATCATAAAAAAAGAAATTTTGCCATTTGTGACAATATGGACGGACCTAGAGGGCTCAGTGCAGTGAAAGAAATATGATATGATACACTTTTATGTGGAATCTAAAGTAAAACAAATGAACAAATAAAACATACTCATAAATACAAACAAAGGGGAGGATGGCGGGGGAATGGGCGGTGGGAGGCTGGGTGAAGGGGGGCAGGACGTACGAGCTTCCCCATTGTAAAGCCACAGGGATACACAGTAGAGGGACTTAGTCATTAATATCGTAATAACTTTGTATGGTGACAGATGGTAACTACACTTACCTGTGGTGGACATTTCATAATGTATCTAATTGTTGAATCACTGTCGTACACCTGGAAATACTATTGTAGATCAGTAATAAATACTTCCTATGAGTCTGTGTCTCAGTGGTGAAGAAGACGACATGAGGTAAGAACTACCAGAAGCAAATACTTTGGAAAAACCATCCTTCTGATAACGTCTCCAACATAGAAGTTCCTCTGTGGGTTAAGATCTGGCAGGAAGAAATTTAAACTTCTAGGAATTAGCCTAATAAAGTTAGCTCTGGGATCGCCAGGTGTAATAAGACACCTGGTTTTAGGGCAGAATATCACTAACAGGCCTGTTGTCACAGTGTTTCTCAGGAGACTTCAGCCACTTCTGAGTCCTCTTTCCCCTTCACATCCAAGAGATTAACATTTCTTAAAACTGTTTTTCCTTGTGGACCTTGTAAGCAGGCTGGCTAGCTCTCTGCTCGTACTAGTGCAACCATTTGAGAATGGAGAGGATAATAAAAATAGCATAACCAAGTAAGGATCCAGAAATCTTGTATGATCCCCTTGAGATTACTGCTGTTCTAGTCCACTTCAGATGGGCTACAAGCCTTAATATTCCTACAGCTGTAGCTCCTCAGACTTTTCTCCTCTGCTAGATTCTCCAGCCTCTTCTAAGGAGAGTACTCCTTCCGTAAGGTTAGATCAGAACCCGAGTGCAATTTCAGTATTCCCAGGAAGGTAGATGAGATACCAAACAGCTACGGCTGTTGCAGGGCCGTCCCTCACAACTGCTTTCTTCTTCGCTGGAGAAGACTTAGTGTGGGGAGAAAGGACGAACTGTCCACAGCCAGAGGTATGAAAAGCCTTCTGTTAATGTTGCCTAATCCATCCCTTTCGTTGTCCAGTCATGCTTTTTATCAAAGGTTGGATGAGAACTAAGGTGGAGTGGGGAGGTCATTCTGTAACGCTAGTGTCAGCAACAAGCATAGAGAAGTCACATCGACACAGATCTTGGAGATAAGGTTGTCTACACTCTCTGTAACCAACTCCAAGGCAAACTGCCTGACATCGGGACCTCTGCCTTCCCTCCTGCCAGGGGGAACACCTGGTTATGTGGACTGGTCTGTGACAGGACAAAGCCTTGGTAAGCTGGCCCAGTCAGATCCTCCTTCAGGAATCTGAACACAGGAAACCTCAAGAGAGGGCAGTTGGTACCCAGAGCTCAAATAAGGACGTCATGAGGTACAAATGTATCTGTGAGCAGTTCACACAAAAGATTATGCGGAAATTATTTAGGCCATTGTTTCAGCACTTAACCAAGTATCAATTCATTATTTTAATACACATTTTATAGCTTAGGCAGCCACCCAGCGGATCGGACAGCTTCCCCAAAGGTCCAAACCTAGGTGTAGCCATGAGGACACTACTCTTAGGAACTACTCATTATACTGCCTTTCTAAGCAGGCACGGCAAGAGAAGAGACGGGGGAAGAGCGTGGAGCAGGAGTGCAGGAGAAAGCAGCAGGTGCAGCAAGAAGCTCTATCTCAGAATGCTTAGACCCCAGGGGCTGCTTCCTGCGGCCTTCACGGGGTTATGTCTTCACCATCATGAACATGAATCTCCATGAAAGGCCCCCAGGTAACCTGAAGGAATTTGAACCTGTTTGCTGTAACGGAAAAAGCTTACTCCTATTTTGTGGTGATTCTTAGATGGAAATTCAAAGTTTTGTTCTCTGCAAATGTTCAACTAGGAACTTTATTTTTTATTTATTTTTTTTTTATTTATTTATTTTTACAGTTACATGTGCAATATTATGATGATTAAACTACCCCCTTCATCAGGTCCCCCCCACCAACCCCATTACAGTCACTGTCCATCAGCGTAGTGAGATGCTATAGAGTCACTACTTGTCTTCTCTGAGTTGTACAGCCCTCCCCGTGCCCCCGCTATCTTATGTCTGCTAATCGTAATGCCCCTTTTACCCTCTTATCCCTCCCTTCCCACCCATCTTCCCCAGTCCCTTTCCCTTTGGTAACTGTTAGTTCATTCTTGGGTTCTGTGAGTCTGCTGCTGTTATGTTCCTTCAGTTTTTGCTTTGTTCTTATACTCCACATATGAGTGAGATCATTTGATACTTGTCTTTTTCTGCTTGGCTTGTTTCACTGAGCATAATACCCTCTAGCTCCGTCCATGTTGTTGCAAATGGTAGGATTTGTTTTCTTCTTATGGCTGAATAATATTCCATTGTGTATATGTACTACATCTTCTTTATCCATTCATCTACTGATGGACACTTAGGCTGCTTCCATTTCTTGGCTATTGTAAATAGTGCTACAATAAACATAGGGGTACATCTGTCTTTTTGAAACTGGGCTGCTGCATTCTTAGGGTAAATTCCTAGGAATGGGATTCGTGGGTCAAATGGTATTTCTATTTTGAGTTTTTTGAGGAACCTCCATACTGCTTTCCACAATGGTTGAACTAAATTGCATTCCCACCAGAAGTGTAGGAGAGTTCCCTTTTCTCCACATCCTCGCCAACATTTCTTGTTGTTTGTATTTTGGATGTTGGCCATCCTCACTGGTGTGAGGTGATATCTCATTGTGGATTTAATCTGCATTTCTCTGATGATTAGCGATGTGGAGCATCTTTTCATGTGCCTGTTGGCCATCTGAATTTCTTCTTTAGAGAAGTGTCTATTCATGT
>JAQQAC010004068.1:18812448-18864807 GCA_029783875.1 Phataginus tricuspis
AGAAGCTCTACTCTCTGGAGCTGCTCAGCCCCTGAAGCAATGTCAGGGATTGTAGGGGAGTGGTATTGGTGCCTCGGGGGAGGAAAGGGCTGTTTCCTGGTTCCTGGCTGCTATGCCTGTCTCCACTGTCTGAACTGGTGGGCTGAGCACACAGGTATAAGCCTCTGTGCTTTGCCTTTTAAGTTGCTGTAGACAGATCCTCCCTCCGGCTGGCCCAACACCAGGGAACGGCTTCCAGGTTTGCAAGCCCGCTGGGGCTGGCCAGGCGAAAGGTGCACTAGTCTGCCTGTCACAGAAGGTGTTCCTTGAGCCGTGCAGGCAGCCAGGGAGCTGGCACACCTGAAGATCAGAAAACCCCCAATCTGCTGGGCAGAGTACACCCGGACAATCCTGTCCACCTGTCCTTTCTCCCGAGCAGCAAGCTCCGTGCAGTCCTTGCCCCTCAGCAGGCCTCCTTCCAAGGTCCTCCCTGCCAGGAAGTCTCTCAGACTGCCTGCCCCTCCCCTGTCCCAGAGTAGCTGGGTATGGATCCCTGATCTCACAGGCAGCCGGGATCTTAGTCTCTCCAGGAACTCCGCCTGTCTTAGCTTTCCAAGCTCCTAATTACAAGAGTATCATGCAAGCACCATGAAATGTAGGTTTGGGCTCCCAGAGCAGATCTCCAGAGTTAGGCATTCAGCAGTCCCAGTTCTCCACTCCCTCTCTGCTCCGTTCCTGTTCCTCCTGCCGGTGAGCTGGGGTGGGGGAAGGGCTTGGATCCGGCAGAACCACAGCTTTAGTGCATTACCGTTTTCTGTGAGGGCTGCTCTTGTCTCCAGGTGTATGCAGTTTATTGTAGCTGTCTTTCCCGTTGCTCTTTCAAGAGTAGTTGTAGTAGCTTTATTTTCATATTATATGTGGTTTTAGGAGGAAGCCTCTGTCTCACCTCTCACGCCGCCATCTTTAATCCTGTTCTATTTTCTTTTTCCAACTAGGAACTTTAAACACATGTTTTCTGGTACTTCCTTCAGAAAGTTTGGGTATATAACTTTCATAAATTTCAGCTAGTACAAAGAAACAGGATTATCATGCAGCCTCGTGATTATAGGTCATGGCTCAACAGTAAAGAAACACTTAAAACTTACGCAAAAAATAGTCTCAAATGCATGGCTTAAAGATAAATGTAATACATGACGGAATTTCTTAACAGACTACTGATGGGACTAGTGGAAGGTTGCAGTAGACCAGTAAGTCACTGTCCTTCCGTTTGAAATTATGGCCAGAAAGATGTCTAATATTAAAAAAGGGTTGTTTCTCCTTTTCTCTCTATTCTATCAGACTTCAAGATAGGTTTCGGGACGACTTAGAAAATATAGGTGTAAAAGTAAAAATTGTGATTTAGGAAAGTTGTATTTTACTATAAAAGTATAGTGAACATCTAAAGACTATTTTAGGATCAAAATTGAAAGCTAAATGATTTTACCAGTCATGGATGTTAACAATAAAATTCAAGAATTACTAGACACGGTGTCCTTTTCATCATCAACCAAACCGAACCATTCCTTCTCCTAAACACCTCAACACTTTGCAGTCATTTTGTGTAATAGAGAAACCTGCTGGGTTAAATGAGAAACACTTTTCATACGTCCTTTTGTCACCCAAACATTTTGAGAAGAGAGACCATGTTTTAGAATCTTCAATACTTTTATTACATCCAGGGCAATGCTCTGCCCATAGAGGAGCTTGGATATTGCTTACTACGTGACTTCAGCACAGACTCCTTTCAATATACTTTAATGAGAGACTGATAGCTAAAAAGGAAACACATAAATACCAAATTAATTTGTTCAACAAACATTTGTTGATTATATTTGTTAGCCAAATGATAAGCACAAGAGACAAGAAGATGGAGGAGACCCACTGTGTGCCCCCCACCTACCCCCAAATAGTGGTCATTTCGCCCAGAGACCACAGACCCTTGAGGGCCTTCTAGAGGACAGAGGTTGTCTACAGATCCTGCAGGCAAGCAATGAGTCAGACTAAGCTGTGCACATGTCTGTACAACTATATATTCCAAATATCTGCCGACCGCCACAGTGATTGATATGCACATTTAAAAACATTGCTGAATGCATATTACCTATTGGTCACTGTATACTTTCCCAAGCAGGAGATACTGATTGGGAGGGAACTTAAACAAAATATTTATACATTAAGAAAGCACACGTGGAAACATTATAAACCTCTGATGTGAAATTTTTTAAGTTTTAAGAAAATTGAAAGCTTTAAGAGCCAAGAAAGCATTTTGGGAAAATGAAACTGTTATAGGAATCTTCAAAGAATTACTAGCACCTCTTACCTGTACCTTAGGTACAAATGTATTTCCCAGGTTTACAAAGGAGATAAAATATGTACTACTTTCATACAAAGAGGATCATTATAACCCATCACATTTATGCAGTACAAATATTGACCAGGAACCAGATGAGTCTTTTTCATTAGGTGAAGGCTTGCCAAAACTTTCTCTCCAAGGACCTTTACCCAAGAGCAGAGGAGGGGCCCCCACTGCTGGGGCTGGGCCCAGGGGACCACGGGGCAGCTACACGCACAATTCCTTTAAGTCTCCTATTGTACCTTAAAAATTCATGTGAGCTTTGTATTCTGTTCCATATTTAATTATTTTCAATGTTATCTTCTAAATTATTGAACTGTTTCCTCAAACTTTTCTAGAAACCAATGTCAAGCAGCAGAGCTATAGATGGTGATTCGCACACATATGTAACAAACACAACTTTTCAATGGGTTTATTATATGTGTAGGCCAGAAATGGGAGCAACACTCAGGTATCCCCCTCAAGGATGGAAATAAGAAGATAATCCTTTGACTATTAAACAATAAGAAACATACCACGGATCAGAACAGAAGTAAGCAATCGTACACAGGCGGATGGCACCAGGCAGGCTCAAGTGCGACAGGGCTGGAGGTACTGATAAATCTACTGGGTGTGTCGATCAGAAGCTGGTGTGGAGAAGCAGCTACTGGCAGGGAAGGTCTAGCATTGCCCAGGGGAAGAGAGCACCTGGGTCCACAAACACCAAGATGAGCAGCTCTGTCCCCACAGGGAGAACGATGCATGAGGCGACTTGTTTCCCTTGCTCAGAATCCATGCTCACCAAGTAACCGCTGGTCATGATCTGACTTCCAAGAAGATTTGCCTAAAGGAAGAGAATGATCGATTGTTATATTTCTCATTGTAAATTGAAATATTAACACTTTTTAAAAAACACCAGCTACTGTGAGGTTGGTTAATGTGAGTTTGCTATGAGATAGTTCTTTCCATGTGATGACACACTAGATCTGTGAGCTTGTTCAGATCCTTATCGCATCAGGCTCTGGAGTGTCAACCTCGCCACGGCGGCGCCTCCTCATGTCAGTGGCCAGTTGGTCTTCCCCAGACAACACTCAGCCACACTGTCAAACTTCTGTACCTACATTGTCCTATATAGTGGCCACTAGCCACATATGGATATTAGGACTTGAAATGTGGCACCAAATAGAGATGTGCTGCTAAGTGCAAAATATGTACCAGATTCCAAAGATTTTGTACCAACCAAAGAATGTAAAACATCTCAGTAATTCTTTTTACAATGACTGCATATTGAAATGATTAAATATATTAGAAATATTGGAATAAATGTTATTTAAGTGAATTCCATCTGGTTCTTTTTTCTTTTTTGAATGTGCCTAATAAAAAAAATGGAAAATCATTTATGTGGCTGGCATTTTATTTCTACTGGACATCACCCTTCTACGCAAATGACTATGTTTGGTTTTCAACTTTGCCCTCTACCCCTTCTAATGAATTTGACTTGGGAAGATACAGAAGTCCAGTGGTATCTTTCTTACATTGATATCAATCAAGTGGAATTAAATGGCCATTTCTTATTACTTCACTTAAAAAAGCCAACACAACTAGGATTTCAGTACTTGCAAGAGGTGATGTCTTAGGCAGTTCCCAACCGTGGGGACAAAAGGCTGCGGAGTCGGGGGCTGGGCTCACAGCCGGTCTCTGCTGTGTGTGAGCCAGGACTCCGAGCAAACTGCACAACCGGAGCCTCGGCCCGCTCGCGCGAGGCGCATGTACAGCAGCTACCAGCCCCCAGGACCAGGCCTGCATGCGGCTCCGCCTGAGTGAGTATCTGAGGAGTGAGTGTCACAGCCAAGAAGCTAAGTCTCTGACTTTCTAGTAATTCAGCAGTATGAGTTCCAAAGGTCTGAGTTGCAAAGTAAATATCAAAGATAAAAATGTGAAAAGGCAAGTTTTTATTCATCAAAAGTTAACAGCAACAGGCACATATTAAAATGAGTACGGCAAAGCCTTGTACAAATGGCTTTACACTCAAGCTTTCTCCCAAGAAAATGGCTGTTGCAACGAACTGTAAACAATTAATAAACAGTCTTTTACAGTAACAAGGGAAATACGATTGAACTAAAAGAAAGCACCGGTTTCTCTTAAAACTAGATTACAGTTGTGCTTACTATACATAAAACAATTTAAAACAAATTACAAAAGTGGAATGTTTTAAGTTTAAAATTAGTCCTTAGAATTTGTCCTAGAAAACATCTATTCACATCAAAAGGTCCCCATTAAAGGGTGACGTTTCATCACAGGGAGGGACAAGAAAACAATGCACTTTTTTCGAATCAAAACAAGAAGTTTGGTCACTTAGCTTTGTGCATAGTTTAAGGCAACTGGAGCAATCGGTCACGGCTTAGCTCCCTTCCCACATGTGGCTGCCCATATCACATTCTAAAATAATAAATAAAAGCTTACATTTCAGATGCTTTCTTTCTCAAATGGATAAATATAACACATGCACAGTCATACATGCACCAACATGCACGCAAACACACACCCATACGTCCACACACAACATACCTCTCACTCACTGCAGCGAAAGGGGCTTTAGTACCCTTGCTCTGAAGGACACACTTCCCCATCCCACTTTATTTCAGATTCGCAAATACCCTGAGCTGATTATGGTGTTCTAAACATTCCACCTTTTTCTTGCATGTGCAGGTCAAGTGTACAGTAGTGAAAACAACATGCAATGTCTTCACTGCAGAATTGTGACACAGCTAGGACACTGGTGTTCTTCCCCTCCCGCCCCAAATCAAAGCTACCAAGAGTTAAAAGAGGGTCGCACTGCGGAACAGCACCGGAGTGAAAGCCTGGCAGCGCGCTAGGGAAATGCTCAGTCTCCAGGGCAGGACGTACAGCCACAGCGAATGGGGGGCTTTGGTGGCATCCAAAGAAGAAAAAGGCGAACCAGGGAAATGAGCTGCAGTTTAAGGTTTGATCTGTTAAATTCCTAGTGGTTCCTTCACAATCATGCCTCAAGGCAAATGGAGAACCAGTATTTCAGAGCTGGTTTTGTAAACATCGAGTCTTGCAGGAGGCAGCAGAGGCCGGGCACTTCACATTTCCATTTTCTCAGGGAGAACTTAGGGGAGGTACACACATTGTCCCACCAGACTGGTTCAATTCCGAGAGTTCTGCTCAGAGATTCAGTTCACGTTTCAGGGTGTGAAGAACAAATGCTTTGAAAAACACGTGGCACTCCCCAAAACTTCCTTTGTTGCTCCTTTAAGGATTCGCTCCCGCTGGGCTTTGCATATTCAGGGTTTCGCAGGACAGCCAGGTGCATATTGCTTTATGTTCAGGTCTCATAATTAAAAAGTGGGTTCCAATGATCCATCAGAGGAAATCCTGGAAATAAGTAATGCTGGCATCATTCACTTGGAAACCTTGGCAGTCAAGACCCCATTTCACAGTTCTAAAAAACCTCCAGGAGGCAGTCTGTCCCACTGATTCCGGGGGTTATGATGACCGATTTTCCTGAGGTGATAACTGGGAGTTCAGCTGCTCGAAGGCGGCACCCGTGTCCTCGCCGCGGGACTGCTCTCTCTGCAGCCCCTTCCAACTGGCCTTGTTCAGCCCCATGTGTCCTAGCATTGTTTGGGACAGCCTGGTATTGGAAAACCTGGCCCATTCTGTGAATAAAGGCTCCACTAGGAAAGTCATAAAACCTTGAGAAAATAAGAGAAAAAAGGCATTAACACACATTCAGAAACTTTATCTTGAAAACATTTACACAGTGCTTACTGTCAAGTCTATTCCAGTTATTACCAAAACCACCTTACTTTTCAGAAGAGCCGTGTGTGTGCGTGTGTGCATGTGTGTGTGTGCATGTGTCCGTATGTGTGTGTGCACGTGTGTATGTCTGCGCGTGTTTCTCTGTGTGTGTGCGTGTTTGTGTTTGCGTGTGTGTGTGTGTGTGTGTGATGTATCTTCACTGAAGAATCTAGGAAGTAATTCAATGGAACCTCAGGGAGAGGAGACCTGACAAACATCGCACGTCCTTGCTGGTGGTCCCTCTCATTCCAGATCCTCCCGTTCACGCACACGCAGCGGCCCCGCCACCCCCGAGCAGAGCAGGCGTGACACAAGTCCAGGGACAGCGGAGGCCATGAGGCGTGTGCTCCGGGCCGGCGGGGGTCCGGGATAACTGCTACCCCTCGGGGTTACGGATCTGAACCCGGGTCACTGTATCAGGGCCAGTATGTTTATTTGTTTATTTTAGTGATGGCCATTTCATTGAACCCAAAATTTAGGCCAAAACTCCTAACAAAAGTCATGAGTCAAAAAAGCACAGAGAAGGAGATTAAACAAAGCAAACAGCAAAGTGCACCCAGGGTCCTACTTCACAAGCAGCTCATATGATTGATTCCCCCGTAATTCAGACTCGGAAGGGAGAATGAGGATTTCAGGGTCGTCTCCACCTAGGGGCTCTGTGGCCCTCAGACATGCACACTGGGTCTGACTCAATACTGCACAGAGACGAGAGGTGCCTCCTGGAAAAATACCTTCTCAAGCACATCACATGTATCTGGAGAAACAAGTAACATTCTCTTCCTGAACTTCTGATCTGATAAGGACAGGGAAAGTGTACACTCAAATTCTATCATTGCTTGTGGAGCAGTGCTTTAATTTTCTTCATCTCTGAAACTTGTTCTTTTCAGTAAACACCATGTGGATGACAAACAACATAGGTTCCTTTTAGCCAACAACAAAAGCAATCTCACCAGAATTAAAGCAATTAGCACCTATTACTTTCAATTAGAAAAGTCATGGATGGTCTGGTGGTTGAATGGCCTTAAGCACACAGATCATGACACCTGAAACATATGTACGTGTGTGTATAGTAGTTATGACCCTGGAACTAAGGGTGTCTCATCTCTCCCACTCCCTCCACCCCCAGCAACTGAGAGCCCACTGTGTGCCAGGCACTGTTCTAGGGTAGCCGGGGCTATGGCAGGAAAGAGACACACGTGCTGTGCCCCGTGGAGTCTGCCTGGTGAGGAGGGAGGCAGCAAACGAGAGCGACGTCCTTACTGCGGTGAGAGCCCGGCAGCCTCCCGGCGGCCCTCCCGACGCCATGGCACCACCGGCCACCCAGAGCCCTCTTTTTTTTAAATTTTATTAAGTTATTATTGACATACACTCTTATGAAGGTTTCACATGAAAAAGCAATGTGGTTACTACATTTACCCATATTGTCAAGTCCCCCCCATACCCCAATGCAGTCACTGCCCATCAGTGTAGAAAGATGCCACAGAGTCACCACTTGTCCTCTCTGCGCTGCACTGTTTTCCCCTGGCCACCTCACACCATGTGTACTAAACATAATCCCCCTCAGTCCTTCCCCTCCCTCCCCACCCGCCCTCCCCTCCCCTCCCCTTTGGTAACCGCTAGTCCCTTCTTGGAGTCTCTGAGTCTGCTGCTGTTTTGTCCCTTCAGTTTTGCTGCGTTGTTACACTCCACAGACGAGGGGAATCACTCGCAGGGCCCTGCCTCTTTCAGGCCACAGCTAAGTCACGGGCAGCCGGTGCTCTGCACCCGAGCGCGGAGCCCTGTTCCCGGAGGTTTTACATGAGCCGTCGTATTTGATTCTCCCATTGTTCCAGCTGGTCTGGAACTTCTGGATGCTGCTTCTAACGTCCAGCACATGAGCTGTCACTTCGGGCTCTGTATTAACCTGAACTCCCTTTAGGTCTTAGGCACCTGAGAAGCATGGACGCCGTGGACATGACCACACAGGGCCCTGTGTAACAGTCACCCGTGAACCCCCTTGGCTGTACCAGCCCGTGGGCCCCTACCCTATCCCCACGGACGCTCAGGACACCTGTCCTATGTCTCACTCTTACCCAGTAAAGGGTAGGACTTCCTTGTCCGACAAAACTAGAATTCCTAGCAAAGAAGGAAACTATTAAACGTGACTTCTACTTACTGACCTTGCTTCAAGTCATCACTACTTAGCATAGTATTTATTCTAACAGTCACATGATTTACCCCAGGAATAGAATCTGTCCAAGCTCCATTTTACCTGGGATTTGACGTTAGAAAGACGAACGTCTGCTAACCGTGTAGACGGGACAAACTCTCTGGAGAAGAGCGTGCCGCCTGGCTGTGAGAGCCCAGCAGGCGCCAGCCGCCATCACCACCCGCCTTGTCCTCTGAAAACCCATCTAGAACCGTCCACACTGACAGGTCTATAGATGGAGATGAACAGTTTAAGGGATCTAGCTTCTTTCCCCTTTTAAAAATCACAATTTTTAAAAACCTCATTTGCAGGTTCCCTCATCAGTCCAGGGAGCGACTCCCTCAGCAAACAGTCACGGCAGCTGCAGCGGGTCGCTCACCCATCCCCTGCCTCTGACTCGTCCCCTCTGCCCTGTGTCGGCTGTGCACTCGCATGTGAGATTGCGCCGCGTGACTGTCTTCTCGGCACCCCACAGGCCAGGCGCCCCTGGGCTCGCCGCCCCAGCACCCCTGGCCAGCCTCACACCTCTGCGGCCTGGCGCCCCGCCCCTCTTCTCTGCCTTCGCCTCTGCAGTCAAACCGTCACTAGCCACTGGCTTCCACCGGGGGATCCTTTGCGATGTCAGGTTTACATTTCTGAATTTCCGGCCTCACAGGACAGTCCTCTATTCAGAGTCTTATGCCACAGTATTGTGCTGGCTTCTGAATCTCTAGAAACTTTATCTTTCTAAAGTTTGTGCACACATTCCACTGTGTAACTTAATCTGTAAAGGCCCTCCTTGATGCCAACTACCGAAATCACACTTTTCCTTCAATCCCTTGCTGAGTCGCCCCCCTGCCCATCCTAGTTCATGCTCAACAACACCCCCAGTGCTGGACAATCACCCTCTGCCCTTCTGTCCAAGCTGCTGCTACTTCAGCCACGGCACACTTCTCTGTGCTCTCGACCCCATCTCTAGCTCATTCGGCAAATAGTTCTCAAGTGCAGAGCTCGGCCCTGAGACACACCACCAAAGGCAGGACGAGGACCTGGGGGCTATGAGAGACGCGACTCTAGGGCTTTGGAAGCCAGGAACAGGAGTGACGGACTCTGCTGGAGCAGGGGACAGTTCAGCTGGACCTTTAGGAAAAAGGAGTTTATTAGGCAGCTGGGAGGACTGGCAGAGCAGAGAGGGCAGGGCTTTGGTGGCCTGGGGAAGCACTGCAGAGTAAAGGAGGGGAAGGTGTAGGGGAGAGGAGTGAGGGACACCCCAGGGCAGACTGCAGCAGGCCTGAACAGGTGTCCAAACCATGAGGCAGCGATAGAAGAGAAACGTAAGCAGTAGTGAAGACGCGTCTTCACTTTATCATCCAACTCCATGGTCACCTTCTTCATTTTAACATGGCAGTCCAAGAATTATGCAAAGGAGCTTCTACAAGGGCAAATAATGTATTCTCCCAGTTTAGAACAGAAACAAAATTATTGCTACCTGTTCTGCAAACATTATGCTTTTTACAACATAAGATCAAATGACAGTAAATTCTAAGGCCCCAAAAATGGAAAAGCAAGGGGTAAAGTTTCCTAAATTATTTAAAAAATAGACATGGACATAATTTTAATATTTTACACTTCAAAAGTATTTCCTCTTTTTGACAAAATTAAAAGCAGAGGCATTTTTCTAACCAGCTCTATCTAAGTATGTATAGTTACCAATCTGGATGTTGGCAATAGATTCAGTCTGACGGTCACAAAGGGGACTCACACCCAAATGATACTTTTTTTCTATATCTCCTAGAAATTAAAAAATGAGACAGAATTATTAATATGGAACATACCTATTAGCTACATATATAATTAAAGCCTTTATTATACCTGTAAAACAGTAACATACTTAATCCTCATGGGATGGCTTCTAAATCAGTTTTAAAATTTTCAAGTAATTCACACACAGAAGGGCTGCCAAGCTGATAATCCTATTTTAAATGGTGGAGGTGGGAAACTCTTACTAGATGCCACCCCGAGACTGTGATTCTGCCAACATTATCATGAAAGGAAGGTGCATGGAATAAAGGTCTTCGGTTCCTAGCTTTAAATCACAAAAAATGTCTTACATATTCATGTGGTCATGCCCTCTACATGTGATACAGATGGTGCAAGGTCAGGGAAATCTTCCTGTGAAGCAAGATTTCCAACCTGATTTATGTCTATAAATGTAGGTAAATACATCTGATCATTTCAAAAGAGAACTATTAATTTTCAAAGCAGGTGTCCAATTTGTACATTAATGATTATAAAGATCAAGCATCTACTTCTAGACCCTTGGAAACATCTGCGTTATTTTGCATACATGATGTTTAAAAATGAGTGGAACAGATTAATTATCACTCAATACTGTAACTTGCCTTGATGGAAGAATTCCTCTGTTACTTTTTCACTCCACTGCTTGCTTAATTCCCAGGTCCGACATGGGTTACAAATATCAGCACATTTCAAAGCCATCTAGTAAATGAAATATTAAAATTGTTTAAGAAGAAAAAGAACTCTCCATTTTACTAAATTTAAATATACTCTAAATAGTGAAGAAAAGACCACCTTAAAATAAGAAAAAATTGTAACATAAAATTATCTTTTATATTAATTCTATGGTGCTATTAGATCTACCAATCCTTTTTGCAGAAATGCTGTAAGACTGCTTAGCCTAATTCACATGCTTGATAATAAATACTGCAGGGCCAAGTGTAAGGGCTGGATTAACCAAAAAGCTACAAATACATCATCCAATTCTCTCATATATACTTTTTAGAGGTGAGAACTCATTAAAATGAAATGTTGTTTGTTGATTGGTACCCTAATCTTGCAAAAATTGTTCTTGTTAGAAATTTCGAGTATGAAAAGTACAAAAATAGTGGTGCTTTCGCCTTCTGGAAAGTGTTGTACTAATAATGGAAGGAAATTCTACTCTTCCTCAAGATTCAACCACTCTGAAAACTACACTATTATAGTTCATTTCTATTCTAATAGTCATGTAATCCACTCTAAAAAAATCCAAGCCCATTTTACCTGTAAAACCAAATGCCTATTTCTGATGTCTTCTAGGTGTAAGTCACCTCTATCCAAATGGGACCTAAACAACGACAGATATTCATTTTGGCGACTGATGTCTGTGGCTAGTATCAAAGCACCTATCTGAGCCTCCATCTGTTGCCTGGAATTAGAGAAATATAAAGAGAAAATAGAAGACTTTCAATTAAATAGTTACTTCTTGATTTTTTTTCCTTAAACTTTACTCAGAAAGCTTTGCAGAGCTCTAAGATACTCTAATCGCCATTCAACTTTTACCCTATTGCAAAAAATGAATTTTAAAGAATGCATCACAAAAAAAACCCATTAAACAATCAAAACTAAACCAAGAGGGTTTTAGGAAAATACCAATATGCAAACATTCCAAAAAGAGTGCCTTTATTTTGCCTGCCAAGGTGCAAGTATTTACCTAAAAAACAAAAAATCTGTCAAGATTGGTATGTTGAAGATCATTCTTTCCTAGGATGTGCTGAGGGTAAACAACTTTGGTTTCTTTTTTGGTGCCTGAGATCTGAAAGGCAGAGAGAAGGTTGGAGAGGAGGAAGGGCACCCCGCTCAGCAGCTGACTTCTGCACACATTTTGACCGAACTGCCTGATTAAATACTGATGAAATTCCACCAAACAATTTCATAAAGTTCAGATTCAACTATGCTTTCAGGATCAAATTTGAGAATCAGTTTATCTGTATGAATATCCAAATTTTCTGGACGGGAAAAGGTAACATGTTAATACAAATAACAGACACAATATATGATTTTAAAAGCTGTCTCAAGTCAAATAACAAGAGAAACTTGATAAGAATTCCTGACTTTTGTTCCAATGGGCTATTGCAAACATTACATAATGATCAGGAAAGAGCTGTCCACAGGTTAAAGGCTCACAGTATTGAATATTAAAATAAACCGTTAGTGAAGAAAACAAAAGAAGGCTATTATGCAGTTTTCCTTATTTCCAATTTTTATTTGCATTAAGTCTGAGAGGTCAACAGGTTTAAATGCAAAACATGATTAAAAGGGGAAAAATAAAGCAAACATTTTAACCTGCCTTAATCAAGAAAAAGATAATTTATAATTTATAAATATAAACACTACAATTTAAGCAATTTTTAGATTTGTAGTACAGCAAGAAACAATTTTGCTTACCAGAAGTACTGTCATAACTTCAAATGGTATCCAGGAATAAAGGTTTAAAAAAATAAAAAATAAAGTCCCGCTTTTTTCTTATGGTCATTACACAGAACACTTAAGTATTTTATAAGGATGTTTAAAATTATGAAAGAGAAAAAGGAAAGAACAATGCTAGCAACTTAAATTTTAATACCCAAACATATTTTTATGCCTCACTTTTTTTCTAGGATTAGATGGTTAATAGCCACTTACATGGTTTTTGTAAAGTGCAGCCTCTCAGCGAGGCACCAATGGAAGCTTCTGCTTACAGACCAGTGAAATGAGATTTTGTCAACTGCCATTATATTGGGCTCATTTACATTAACACTTTTTATTAGCTTTCAGATGGTCTAATTAACAGTAAATGATCTTTTCTAAGAAATTTTGTTTTTTCCATCATCTTTTTATCCTATAGCTCCAGAAGTGACTCCAGAACTGTGACTGAGGATATGAAGAATTCTTTCACTCCTTATCAGTTTAGAAAACTTCCTGAAACAAATTTTAATGAATCTATTTATTACATAGAATGTTTACTTTCTATCCCATTTACCTTTACCCCTAGAGCTTAAGGTTTTATCCAAATGAGCATAAAATGGAACTATGTGATACTGGTTATGTAAGTTAGCAGTAAACTAGGACTGAGCTTTTATGTATTTGAAGTAAATTTATAGTACTCAAATCTATGGAATAATCTCTCATACAAACCCACTAAAAACTACTACTGACTACACTGTAGGATAGGGTTAAATTACTAGAACTTTGATACAAATCCATAAAATAAGGTAATTTACCCTCTATGTTTAACAAAAACTGAAAACCGTGGAACACCTGAAGGTAACAACAGAATTAAAACTTACAAAACTGGCTTGTCAACTTAATTTTCATAGCTCATAATAAATTAAACTTATCTTACTCCAACCTACCTGCTTTCTAATGGCAAATGTGAGAATAAGCCGGACTCTCTCAATAACCCCACCGCAGATCTCCAGTGGTGGTTCTCCAGTACCGAGGTATTCTACGACCAAGGGCATATCTGAGTTATTTAATAAGTCTCTTTCTGAAATAGACACTTATTTGTAAGCAATATTAATCTGGGAAAAATGCTAACATTCACTGAGAATTCATGTACTACTTTCACTTCTTTAAAATGTGAAACATTTTCTAGAATGCAAGAGTATTCAAGTTCAATGATAAAACGGCACTAACCTTGTATAAAGTTGCCAAGTAATGGTTAGTTTTAATAAGGAAAGGTTGGTTAACACCTGGATGGTCCAGATCGTGACCGGCAGCTGCAATCAGGCTCAGCAGGACATCCCAGGGAGTCAGAGAACCGGCAAGCTGAGGGCGACAGAAGAACTGAGCGCGGATGCACTGGAAAACGACTCTGCGCCGTTACAAGACTTTTCAATTAGCAGTTCACGATTTTCATGGCAGTTCGTTAAGGCCACCAGGCACCTGCCAGTCGCCGGTCTCCTCACGGCCCTGGGGCGGCTGTGAGGACAGGGCCCCGCCCACATGGGTGTCACAGGCTCATCCTGATACTGTTTCATTTGAAACAGGCTTAATTAAGATGTCTGCTAAAGCATAAACTGTTTTTTTTTTTCCAATTTATTTTATTTTAGTATCATTAACCTACAATTACATGAGCAATATTGTGATGATTAAACTCCCCCCTTCATCAGGTCCCCCCCACCAACCCTATCACAGTCACTGTCCATCAGTGTAGTGAGATGAGAATCACTACTTGTCGTCTCTGAGCTGTACAGACCCCCCGTGCCCCCCTACCCTATGCCTGCCAATCGTAATGCCCCTTTTACCCTCTTATCACCCCCCTTCTCACCCAACTCCCCAGTCCCTTTCCCTTTGGTAACTGTTAGTCCATTCTTCGGTTCTGTGAGTCTGCTGCTGTTTTGTGCCTTCATTTTTTTTTTTCTTTGTTGTTATACTCCACATATGAGTGAGATCATTTGGTACTTGTCTTTTTCGGCCTGGCTTATTTCACTGAGCATAATACCCTCCAGCTCCATGCATGTTGTTGCAAATGGTAGGATTTGTTTTTTTCTTATGGCTGCATAATATTCCATTGTGTATATGTACCACATCTTCTTAATCCATTCATCTACTGATGGGCACTTAGGTTGCTTTCATTTCTTGGCTATTGTAAATAGTGCTGCAATAAACATAGGGGTGCATCTGTCTTTCTCAAACTGGGCTGCTGCATTCTTGGGGTAAATTCCTAGGAGTGGGATTCCTGGGTCATATGGTATTTCTATTTTGAGTTTTTTGAGGAACCTCCATACTGCTTTCCACAATGGATGAACTAATTTGCATTCCCACCAGCAATGTAGGAGGGTTCCCCCCTCTCCACATCCTCGCCAACATTTGTTGTTGCATAAACTGTCTTTTTAAGAAATAATGTTTTAAAACAACAAACACAGGTTGGCATATTTTTATTACTGTAGCCACTACCAGGAAAGATCCATGAGGTTTAAAAAATTTTTTTTACTACAGTAAAAACACTTCATATGAGATTTACCCTCTTAACAGATTTTTAAGTGTACAATACAGTAGAAGATCTGTATCTGAGGGTGTTTATGTACCAACAAATTGTTTACTGGATTTCAATTAAGAATTAAAATGCAAAGTTATTTCTGAGGTCCTGATGTGTAAGGAAGCTGCTGAGTAATCATGCGGCACAGCCTACACCAGGCCTGTAAAGTCCACTCCTAACAGATGGATGTATTCAGAACAATGTATGCAATGAGTTCATATCAGAAAAAGCAATCACAGAAACAATTAAAAATTTATTCTCGATAACCATTATTAATCTTGATACAATATCACAATAAATCAGTTTATTACCTGACTGAAACTTTCAATGACAAAACGTGATCACCTAGCATATATCACCTACTTTTCATCCACAACCTCTCACTTCCTGGCCAACTCCTATTCATCTTCTCCGACCCAGCACCACGACGGCCAGCCTCCCCACCTGTTCTCCGCCTCCAGCCCCTTCCCCGGGAAAGGACTGACTCGGGTTTCTATAGCACTTCCGTGTCCCGCCATAGTAACAGCAGGCAGAGCTCACTTTTACTGAGGTTCACATCAGGGTGATGCTCTGTGAGCTTGTGCGACCCTGTGCCCTAGCAGCAGAAGACTGTGTGCCTCTACCACCAGTGTAAGTGTGCCGAGTCCTAGGTTATGATGCTGAATTTACATTGCACACGTAAGGCAAAATGAAAATTGAAAAATACAGGATAAAAAATAAATTTAGATTCAAATTCTAATATTTTCTTTCTATGCCACAATAAATCTTTTTCCATTCCCTCTGTCAAGTTCTTGTTAGTCTGAAAAATAATCACTCTCCAAAGGTTTGAATCCCCTGGAAAGCTGGAAGATGTGTGAAGGCAGAAAATGTTTGTTATATATTATTTATTTCGATGTTATCTGTAACTGGTATATCGAGAAGTTCAATGAATGAAGAGTAGGTGGTGAAGAAAATGATTTCCCCTTGAGGATATGCAAATACATTTTTAAAAGATTTTTAAAGCACTGTTTACTAATCAAGATGAACAGAGGACATACTATATAGGTCATCCCAGAGGACATATAAGTGTGGAGATGGCTGTGGATATGTTATGAATGAGTAATTAATTAAAAAATATGCAAAAGTGTTACGTTCTTATGATAACTGAAACAGAAGGGGAGTGGCAGAAGCATGGCCATGCACCATTCTGGGAGGACACGTAATTAGATTTATTAAAAAAAAATAATGGCTGACCACACATGACATCAAACAATACCAGGTAGATTAAAGAGTTATCTATTAAAAACAGAAATGTGAAAAGAAGCAACTGAATTTTTTAAAAGTTCTGTGAAGGGAAAGTAAGTTCTAAGTTTGAAAGCAAATCACACATGCAAAATGATTCAATAAAAATGTAACATTTCTGCTTGTAAAAAAATCTTTGGTCAGAAAGAAAACTTTATGAGCTTTATAAAAAAGAAATGAGCTCTTACATATATATCATAAGATATAAAAACTGAAAGCAGATTTTCTTGCTAAATACTATATTTAAGTCTTTCTATTTATGGTTCCCTCTGCACCTGGATTTTTCTAGGGCTGACTCCTCTAACACTCATTTTCAGTCATATGGTTCCTGACCACTCTGTGTAAAGTTGTAAACCCTTGCCATCCACCCAGCCACTCTCCAGCACATTACTCTATTCACTTTGTAGCAGCACAGTGCATGTCAAAATTCTATTTATCTGGATTGCAGATTCAAGATGGCGGCGTGAGAGGTGAGACAGAGAACACCTCCCAAAACCACAAATAATACAAAAATACAGTTAATACAACTAATCATAAAAGAGCAACAGGAAAGAAGGCTGCACCAGACTGCACACACCTGGAGAACAGAGCAGACCTGACAAATAGGGTAACGTACCAAAGCCTTCATCCAGCGGGACCCAAGCACTTCCCCCACTCTAGCTCACCAGCGGAAGGAAGAGAAACGGAGCGGGGGAGGTGGTGGAAGCCTGGGACTGCTGGACACCCAGCCTTGGAGATCTGGTTTGGAACACAAACCTACATTGCATGGTGCTCTGGTGATTAGTGGGGTTGGAAAGCTAAGACAGGCAGAATACTCTGTGAGACTGAGATTCCAGCCTTTTGTGGAGGACAGGGCTCCACATCTGGCCGCTCTGGGACAAAGGAAAGGCAGGCGGACTGAGAGCCTTCCTAGCAGCTAGAAGGCTGCTGGCAGAGCTTGCTTTGCGGGAGAAGGGGGAGCTGGACAAGGTTGCCTGGGCGCGCTCTGCCCGGCTGGTTGGGAACTTTGGGGAGCTTCAGGGGCTCCTTCCCCCTGCCTGGCTACTCAGCTCCGAGGCCCCCACGGTGACACACAGCCTGCCGAGCCTTCCTCCTGGCCTGCAGGCACCTGCTCGCAAACCCGTAGTCACTGCGCAGGCGTCAGGGCAGCCAGAGGGAGGCCCCGCTTATGGCAGCTACAGACTCAAAGCGCAGAGCCTTACACATCTGTGCTCAGTCCACTGGTTCTGACAGTGGAGACAGGCACTGCAGCCGGGAAGCAAGAAACAGTTCTTTCCTCACCCCAGGCACCACGGCCACTCCCCTGCAACCCCTGACATCACTGCAGGAGCTAAGGAGCTCCAGAGACTAGAGCTTCTGGGCACTGGAGGGCACCACATACAAATATGAAACATCAAAGGAGTCTGGTTCAAACAAAAATCTCAGAAACACCACAAAAAGGGCCAAATGAAACTGAACTCACTGATCTTCCTGAAAGAGAGTTCAAAATAAAAATCATAAACATGTTTATGGAGGTGCGGAAAAATATTCAAGAACTCATGGATGAATTTAGGACTGAGATTCAATCATTAAGAAATTCCATATCTGAAATGAAAACAATGGAGGGATTTAAAAGCAGATTAGATGTAGTAGAAGAGATGATAAATGGAATAGAAATTAGAGAAGAGGAATATAAAGACACTGAGGCACAGAGAGAAAAAAGAATCTCTAAGAATGAAAGAATAGTGAGAGAACTGTGTGACCAATCCAAACAGAACAATATTCGCATTATAGGGGTACCAGAAGAAGAGAGAGAAAAAGGGATAGAAAGTGTCTCTGAGGACATAATTGCTGAAAAGGTCCCCAGTCTGGGGAAGGAGATAGTCTCTCAGGCCATGGAGGTGCACAGATCTCCCAACACAAGGGACCCAAGGAAGACAACACCAAGACATATAATAATTAAAATGGTAAAGATCAAGGATAAGGACAGACTTTTAAAAGCAGCTAAAGAAAGAAAAAAGATCCCATACAAAGGAAAACCTATCAGGCTATCATCAGACTTCTCAACAGAAACCTTACAGGCCAGAAGGGAGTGGCATGATGTATTTAATGCAGTGAAGCAGAAGGGCCTCGAACCAAGAATACTCTACCCAGCAATATTATCATTTAAATTTGAAGGAGGGATTAAACAATTTCCAGATAAGCAAAAGCTGAGAGAATTTACCTCCCACAAACCACTTCTACAGGGCATTTTGGAGATACTGCTATAGATGGAAGTATTCCTAAGGATAAACAGCTGTCACCAGGGGAAATAAAACCACAGCAAAGAAAGTAGAACAATTAATTACTAAGCAGATGCAAAATCAAATCAACTACCCCCAAAGTCAATCAAGGGATAGACAAAGAGTACAGAATATGATACCTAATATATAAAGAATGGAGGAGGAAGAAAGGAGAAAAAAAAATAACCTTAAGGTTGTGTTTATAATAGCATACGAAGTGAGTTAAATTAGACTGTGAGATAGTAAGGTAATTACCTTTGAACCTTTGGTAGCCACGAATCTAAAGCCTGCAATGGCAATAAGTACATACCTATCAATAATCACCCTAAATGTAAATGGTCTGAATGCACCAAACAAAAAGACATAGAGTTACTGAATGGATAAAAAAACAAGACCCATCTATATGCTGCCTACAAGAGACTCACTTCAAACCCAAAGACATACACAGACTGAAAGTAAAGGGATGAAAAGAGGTATTTCATGTAACTAATAAGGAGAAAAAAGCAGGAGTTGCTGTACTTGTATCAGACAAAATAGACTTCAAAGCAAAGAAAGTCAAAAGAGACAAAGAAGAACATTACATAAAGATAAAGGGGTCAGTCCAACAAGAGGATATAACTATTATAAATATATATGTACCCAACACAGGATCACCTACATATGTGAAACAAATACTAACAGAATTAAAGGAGGAAATAGACAGCAATGCAATTATTTTAGGAGACTTCAACACTCCACTCACTCCAAAGGACAGATCAACCAGACAGAAAATAAGGAGACAGAGGCACTGAACAACACATTAGAACAAATGGACCTAATGGACATCTACAGAACTCTCCATCCAAAAGCAACAGGATACACATTCTTCTCAAGTGCACTCGGAACATTTTCAAGAATAGATCATATACTAGGCCACAAAAAGCCTCAGTAAATTCAAAAAGATTGAAATTGTAAAAACCAGCTTCTCAGACCAGAAAGGTATGAAACTAGAAATAAATTACACAAAGAAAATGAAAAAGCCAACACACACATGGAGGCTTAATAACATGCTCCTAAACAATCAATGGATCAATGACCAAATAAAAACAGAGATCAAGCCATATGTGGAGACAACTGACAACAATAATTCAACACTGCAAAATCTGTGGGATGCAGTGAAGGCCGTGCGAAGAGGGAAATATACTGCAATACAGGCCTACCTCAGGAAAGAAGAACAATCCCACATGAACAGTCTAAACTCACAATTAACGAAACTAGAAAAAGAAGAACAAATGAGGCCCAAAGTCAGTAGAAGGAGGGATGTAATAAAGATCAGAGCAGAAATAAATAAAATTGAGAACAATAAAACAATAGAAAGAATCAGTGAAAGCAGGAGCTGGTTCTTCAAGAAAATAAACAAAATAGATAAACCCCTAGCGAGACTTATCAAGAAAAAAAGAGTCTACACACATGAACAGAATCAGAAATGAGAAAGGAAAAATCACTATGGACACCATAGAAATACAAACAATTATGAGAATACTATGAAAAATTATATGGTAACAAACTGGATAACCTAGAAGAAATGGACAACTTTCTAGAAAAATACAACCTTCCAAGGTTGACCCAGGAAGATCAGAAAATCTAAACAGACCAATTTCCAGCAATGAAATTGAACTGGTAATCAAAAAATTACCTAAGAACAAAACTCCTGAACAAAACTGGCTTCACTTCTGAATTTTACCAAACATTTAGTGAAGAGCTAATACCCATCCTCCTTAGTTTTCCAAAAAATAGAAGAGGAGGGAATACTCCCAAACTCATTCTATGAGGCTAGCATCACTCTAATACCAAAACCAGGCAAAGACACTACAAAAAAAAGAAAATTACAGACCAATATCCTTGATGAAAATAGATGTAAAAATACTCAACAAAATATTAGCAAACCGAATTCAAAAATACATCAAAAAGATCATCCATTATGATCAAGTAGGATTTATTCCAGGGATGCAAGGGTGGTACAACATTTGAAAATCCATCAACATCATCCACCACATCAACAAAAAGGACAAAAACCACATGATCATCTCCATAGATGCTGAACAAGCATTCGACAAAATTCAACACCCATTCTTGATAAAAACTCTCAACAAAATGGGTATAGAGGGCAAGTACCTCAACATAATAAAGGCCATATATGACAAACCCACAGTCAACATCATACTTAACAGCGAGAAGCTGAAAGCTTTTCCTTTAAGATTGGGAACAAGACAGGGACGTCCACTCTCCCCACTTTTATTCAACATAGTACTGGAGGTCCTAGCCATGGCAATCAGACAACAAAAAGAAATAAAAGTCATGCAGATTGGCAAGGAAGATGTTAAACTGTCCCTGTTTGCAGATGACATGATATTGTACATAAAAACCCCTAAAGAATCCACTCCAAAACTACTAAATCTAATATCTGAATTCAGCAACGTTGCAGGATACAAAATTTATAGACAGAAATATGCAGCATTCCTATATACTAACAATGAACTAGCAGAAAGAGAAATCAGGAAACCAATTCCATTCAGTTGCATCAAAAGAATAAAATACCTAGGAGTAAACCTAACCAAGGAGGTGAAAGACCTATACTCTGAAAACTACAAGACACTCATGAGAGAAATTAAAGAAGATACCAATAAATGGAAACACATCCCGTGCTCATGGATAGGAAGAATTAATATTGTCAAAATGGCCATCCTGCCTAAAGCAATCTACAGATTCAATGCAATCCCTATGAAAATACCAACAGCTTTCTTCAATGAACTAGAGAAAATAGTTCTAAAATTCATATGGAAACACAGAAGACCCTAAATAGCCAAAGCAATCCTGAGAAAGAATAAAGCTGGGAGGATTATGCTCCCCAACTTCAAGCTCTACTACAAAGCCACAGTAATCAAGACAATTTGGTACCGGCACAAGAACAGGCCCATAGACCAATGGAACAGACTAGAGAGCCCAGATATAAACCAAAGCCTATATGGTCAATTAATATATGATAAAGGAGCCATGGATATACAATTGGAAAATGACTGCCTCTTTAACAACTGGTGTTGGCAAAACTGGACAGCTACATGCAAGAGAATGAAACTGGATTACTGTCTAACCCCATACACAAAAGTAAACTTGAAATGGATCAAGGACCTGAATGTAAGTCATGAAACCATAAAACTCTTAGAAGACAACATAGGCAAAAATCTCTTGAATATAAACATGAGCAACTTCTTCCTGAACGCATCTCCTCGGGCAAGGGAAACAAAATAAAAAATGAACAAATGAGACAACATCATGCTAAAAAGCTTCTGTACAGCAAACGACACCATCAGCAGAACAAAAAGGCATCTTATAGTATGGGGGAATATATTTGTAAATGACATATCCGGCAAGGAGTTAACATCCAAAATATATAAAGAACTCACATGCCTCAACACCCAAAAAGAAAATAACTCAATTAAAAAATGGGCAGAGGATATGAACACACACTTCTCCAAAGAAGAAACTCAGATGGCCAACAGGCACATGAAAAGATGCTCCACATCACTAATTATCAGGGAAATGCAAATTAAAACCACAATGAGATATCACTTCACACCAGTTAGGATGGCCAACACAGAAAAGACTAAGAACAGCAAATGTTGACGAGGATGCAGAGAAAGAGGAACCCTCTTACACTGCTGGTGGGAATGTAAACTAGTTC
The DNA here is from genome assembly GCA_029783875.1 of Phataginus tricuspis. Taxonomy (NCBI): domain Eukaryota; kingdom Metazoa; phylum Chordata; class Mammalia; order Pholidota; family Manidae; genus Phataginus; species Phataginus tricuspis. The sequence goes on from JAQQAC010004068.1 coordinate 18,834,853, forward strand.
AACCATTGTGGAAAGCAGTATGGAGGTTCCTCAAAAAACTCAAAATAGAAATACCATTTGACCCAGGAATTCCACTCCTAGGAATTTACCCTAAGAATGTAGGATACCAGTTTCAAAAAGACATATCTATATCCTTAATTGAAGATTTGACTAAGAATTTTCAAGTAAGAATTATCAGAGCTGCATAGGCAAAAACATTTAAAATAATAATGATCAGAGCTCCGTAGGCAGAGACTTTAACATCAGTATTGCCAGAGCTGCCTGGGGAGCCCGCACTTGCATTTGTTCTCCCCCACGGCCCTCCTTGCTGTCCTCTCTGCCCTGACCCTCCAGCGCGGCCTAGGGCCCCCCACACCCCAGCTTCCGGGCCCCTTCCTCCTGGCTGGGTGTGGCTAGTGGGAGAGGGGAGGGGAGGAGCCTTCACAGACAGGTGGCCTCGATCCACCTCCTCTGCGTCCCACAGAACATGGCATTGCGTCCGTCATCCCATTTCTTGCTGTTTGATGATTGCTTATCAATCATTCCCAAAAGATTCTCAAACAGAGGCTTCAGGCTTGGCCCAGAGTTTTTTAAAGTTTAACTTAAAAATTGGGCCACTTGGGAGTATACATTTGTCAAAACTGTACACATAAAATGTATGCATTTTATTATTGCATATGTGATACCACAATAGTTATTTTTTTTAAGTTTTGATATATATATATTTATATGACTTTAAAAAGTCATTATATATATATTAATAGGAATATTTTCACATATTCCACAATCTCTTGGAAAATGAGAAGATTGGCAACTACAGGGCTTTATTCTCCAAGCTGGCGCTGACTGGCACTGACTGGCTGTGTCACCCCCTTTCCCTCCTAGCTGGCGGTCACAGCCCAGGGGCGGACGTTCAGAAGGAGGCTGAGCGTTGGTAGATGTGATTTTAGAGCCTCCCAGGGAAGGAAACATCTGGGGGCAAACATGGGTTCCATTATCACCTGCAGTGGATGATTCCCGATCTGCATGTCCAACCCTGCTTCTCCCCTGCACTTCAGACCTTATCCAACTCTGTCTGACCCTCACTTTGCATATTGCACAAACGCATGTCACTCCGCACAGCCAAGAGGGAACTCATCGACTTGACCAGCCTACCCAAATATGTGCTCCTTTTTCTACACTTCCTCTCACAGAAAACTTCCTCCTCCTACTCAGCTGCCCAAGGCCATCTTCATCGGGGCCTCTCCCAGTTTCAATCCCCTAAAAGCATGCAGACAGCACAGACTGGTCACTCTTCCCGGGAGGCCTTACGGACCGTCTCCCCTTCTCCCTCCCCAAGGCTCTCCCGCGAGCACCGACACAGCCCCCGACAGGCACTCTTGGTTCTGGTCCCGTCTGACTTCTTTCCCAGCCCAGCCAGTAGAGCTTCCTCAGCCCCCCCCCCCCCCCCCCCCGCTTCCTGTCCATCACCGAAAGGACTAGCGCTGCACCTGCCCTCAGAGCTCAGGGGCAGCTCCATGAAGATGCGGGGGGAGTGAGCACAGCCCCGGAGGCTGCACGTGATCTGGGCCCCGCCGGGACCCCTGCAGCCTGCCCCGGCCATCATCTGAGTGCGGCGCTGCCCAAATATGGCCACAGCTGGGAACCTGATCCAGCTGGATCTCATTTTCGTGAAGGATTCTTCTGATTTTTGAGTCAATCACTAACTTAAAGTACTTGAAATTTCATCAGAGGAATTTCCTTAGGATTTTCACCTACTGTAAACGTCCACGTCTTACCTTAGGTTCCTGTAGGTAACAGTGCATGGCCTGAGTAACATCTGCAGCGTGGACTGCATTGTGGTAAGGGTTTTGACTGTGGTAATCTTCTTGAATCATAACTGCATCAAAGAAAAAGACCCCGAATTTAATTGAGGAACCTCTAGGAGTGGGAAGCATGTACAAATACAAAAACTGTGGTAATTATCAGTTCTCCACTTACTTTGTTCATGTGGTCCCCATCTAATTGTTAAGATTCAGAATGATGACAATCACACGTACCACTTTGGCATGTTTGAAATTTTTTTAATAAGGCGTTCATGTTAAAATTACAGTTTTTTCTTTTTCTGTTTCATTGTGCCAAACTCTTTTGACTCATAAATTCAAAAACAGTTTCTCTTTTTAACAAAAACAGTACAATTCATTCAACAAATGTTTATTGTGCCAGACACTCTTCTAGGTACTAGAATCCTCAGTGACCAAAAGTCTCTATGAAGCCACAATACTATGATGCTGGGGTGCACGATGACAACCCCAGGGGTGCGTCACCAGTGCGGGCAGTTTCAGATCTGGACCCAGTTCTTCAGTGGCAGGGACGGGCCTTCTGTTAATCCTGCCTTCTTTGCTCAGCATCAGTTATGCCATCATGAGCAGCAGATTAGGACTAGGGGGAAGCCTGCGGCCGTCAACCTGCACTACAGACCCAGCAGCCTAACACTCCAGTCTAGCGGCCTCCCAGGGAAGTGCACCAGCCCCACCAAGACGGAGAGCTACAGTTTGCTGGTCAGAGGGAGAGATCATTCAAACTCTGTATTTACTTTAATTGCATCCTTTAAATGAAACGCTCTTGTTAACATCTATTTTTGTGTTTTATAATTTATGTATTAGTACAGTGTTACAGTCATGTAATTTATAAATAAAAATGCATTAAAAGTTTCTCATAAGTCCTAGGTAATAAATTTATCTTAGTCTGGTACTTAAGAGGAAAAAAAAATACCTTCTTCCTTAAAAAAAAAACAAAGAATCTCCAGAGCGCTAGGTTTTTTTGTTTACATATTTCCTTATTTAGTGAACAATTTCAACTTCCTTTCCTAGCAGAGGAGTACTAGTACAGGGTGCTGTACGTTTACACATACTCAAAATAATCTTTAAAATTGTCTGTCAAGAGATTTCTGGGATTGGAAAAAGAAGAGATGGGACCTAAGTGCAATGTACCAGATCTAAAGTTTTAGCCTACAAAACTTTACGAAAGGTCAGAAATTGTGGCATCTTTGTCAGAAAGCTGTGGCTGATGAAGAGACTGACTGGGACGCCGTCCTCATTCTTCATCAGGCCCTTAACAGTTCTGAGCCTTCTGGCTTCCAGCCAAGAGGTGCGCGGCTGGGGCAGAGGTGAAGGCGGGCCGGTGCTGAGCCCGGGCTCCGGGGCTCCGGGGCTCCGGGCACAGCAGCTCTCCCCAGGAGGCCGCTTGCCACTCTTAGAACAAGGTCAGCTTGTTGTAAAAGAAATATATATTTTTCTTTTTCGTTTTTAATGTGAATCTATTAAGGTGCCAAATTCCTTTGCTTCCTTTTAATTTAATAGGAGACCATGTAGAGCTGCGCCAGGTCATGCCCAGCGTCCCAGCTGAGTCCCCGCCAACGCCCACAGAGCCACCACGCATCTTATCTGCTCTCAACTGCAGGTGCATAAGTGAGCTCCGCCAGACCAGAAGCAGCATTCAACAGCCCCAAATTGAAAAAGTTCTTGTATAAATGGGTCAGAACCACTTACCTAGAAATCTACGAAGTTTCATCATATCTAAATGGAAGTACTCGATTAATCCATGAAGACTAAATAAATGAAAGGTTAAACTTACTAGACTATTTCCTAAAATGAAAGAAGAAGAAGATATCAGTAGGAAATACAAGCTAATGTAATTGTGCTTCTAAATATGGCTTTTGAATGTAAAACATGGAGAGTACTATTTCTTACTTTTTGTTTATCTAAAATTTACATCTTATTTTACCAGTTATGAACTTTAAATATTACATGTTTTCTATTCGAGAAAAAATGTTTTTGCTTCATTTTCCCACAAGCAGGTAAGTAGAAGATAAACATTTTTGAATAGATTAATTTTAAAAAATCAAAATAATTAGAATTGTTAGAACACTTTGGGAATTGTCCCACACGGAGTAAGTTTAATTCAGTTTCCCAAAGTGCCTGAAACACGGCTTCCCGTGGCTTCCTCCTAACCACCCCCCACCCACATCGCTTTAACTGAATGGGATGTCCCGCAGCAGGCTGCTTTGGCTGCAAACTTGCTAGGAGGAGGCTGCGTTCATTGTCAGACACAGAGCTAGGAGGAGGGATCAACATCGTCAAGATAAAAACCTGGGCTCAACCTCTGGCCTCTCACATACTTGCAGCAGAAAATCTATGAGTTGGGGATGTGGGGAAATCACAAAACTACATAGAATCCTACGACTACAAATCTGTGGAAAACACTATCCAACAATCTTACTGTTTTTCTAGTGAAATAGTTTCACCTTTTGAAATGCCTATGTTCAAGCCTTCTCTTCTCAAACTTTTGAGATAATTCCTACCCACCCCCTCATTCTCAGGATTCATCCTTTCAGAAAAAACAGCCCTCAAGTTACCCTTTCTTTCAAAAGCCAATCCCTCCACCCAACACAGCTTTTCAGAGACCTTCCTTGGGCCATCAGATGCGCTTACGGATGTCCCTCCCTCCATCCCACTGAATCACAACATCCCTCCCTCGCTCCCTATGTTGTCCCAACAAGCCTCAGCAACCAGATGTGTTCTAGGACCCCTGATCTTTGAAACAAGGCAGGATCTCCAACCCTCTCAGCCCCTTCCGGCTGTCACCCTCTGAGTGTTCTGGAAGAGCCACTGCACGCACTCAGCTTCCATTCCTTTGTCACTGACAAGTGTTGCCACACCAAGTATAGAAATTTAATTTGGATACAGAACCACTTTTATAACATTTAGTTTTTCCTTTCAAGATAGAACTCTGTTTTTTGTGCCTTCTATTTTATTATATTTCTCAGTTTTGTAGATTTCTTCTATAGGACACTTATGTCACATCATTTTAACAATTAAGTATATGTTTTTAAGGGGTATGAGCTAATAAATTACTGCCTGTATTTGGACAATAACATAAATATGAATCTAGCGATCTCTAAAGAAATCTATGATTTTTACAAAATGTATAAAAGATCTCATTAGTTCCACACTGAAAATTTATTGTAATAGTATTTATAAAGTATTATAAAGGACTATTGCTCTAAACTTATTATCCAAAACTGCCTAAAAGTATGTCAGCAAGAGCCCATGACCGAAGAAAAAAAATACCTCGGAACATTGGCATGAGCAACATTGGAGACGATGCGGCAGGCCAAAAGAGATTGTAAAAACTGCCCGACAGATCACCTTTGGGGAACGAAAAAAAAATTCGAATCGTTTTCTTTTTTTTTTTTTTTAAGAAATTTAATGTTAAAATTCATTCAAATCCTGAAAATACTATAAACCCATGTGGTCTGGAACCATTTATGATTAAGTGAGCTATGTTTCTGTTATTACTGCTGTAACAATCAACTTTTCAGTAAGTACACAAATGGATATTTCAGAATGTATATGCAAACAAACAATCCAATTTTTATAAACGGACAGAGGACCTGAATAGACATTTTTCCAAAGAAGAAAACAGATGGCCAACAGGCCCATGAAAAGATGCTCCACATGGCCAATCATGAGGAGACGCAAATCCCAACCACCGTGAGACATCACCTCACAGACCTTGTAGAATAGAAATAGCAAGTGTTGGAGAGGATGTGGAGAAAAGGGAGCCCTTGTACTCTGTTGGGAATGCAGATGGGCACAGGCGCTATGGAAAACAGTATGGAGGTTCCTTAAGAAATTAGAAATAGAAATACCCTATGACCCAGCAATTCCACTACTGGGTATATATCCAAAGAAAATAAAGACAACGATTCAAAAGACATATGCATCCACAGGTTTATTACAGGATTACTTACAAAAGCCAAGATATGGAAGCAAGCTAAGTGACCATCGATGGATAAATTAAGAAGATGTGGTATTCATATACAATGAATATTACTCAGCCATTAAAAAAAAAAGAATTCTGGCCATTTGTGACATGGATAGACCTAGAAGGTATTGTGCTAAGTGAAATAAGTCAGGGAAAGGCAAATACTACATGCTTTCACTTATATGTGGAATCTAAAAACAAAACAAACGAACAAACAAAACAAAACACACTCATAAACACAGAGAACGAAGTGGTGGTTGTCAGAAGGCAGAAGGGTTGAAGGGATGGGAGAAACATGGTAAGGTCAGTAAGAGGTACAAACTTCCAGTAACAAAATAAATCATGAGGATATAATAAAGTACAGCACAGAGAATACAGTCAGTAAAATTTTAATAACTTTGTGGGGTGACAGATGGAATAGACTGACGGTGGTGATTTTGTAATGTATCTAAATGTTGAATCACTATGTTGTACACTGAAAGAAATATGTCAACTATATATGTATATTCAGTCTGCATATTTAGTTTACTTAGGGTTCTCCCAAGATTGCTTTCTAATCCTAATGAAACAAATCACCAATTTCGTGGTTTAAAATAAGTTTTAAGAAAGCCACAATATAATGGTAAAGCGCCCTCCTCTGGAATTCAGGCAAACTGCAGCAGGAGACGCATGTACTGTCCTCCACCAAGAACTTTACAGGATTCTGACAAGAAAGGAATCTATCAAAGTGCACTCTCCACATCGAACTGAAAAACTGCCTGTAACATCTTTTCTCACTCTTGGTTCATAATATACCAACTATTTTAAAACCAGTATATAAGAATACAAGTCAATGAAAGATTTTAAAAGAAGTGATGCTTAGTTGATACATTAAATAAGAATAGGCACAGAAGAGCTTATTTTTATGCAAATGGAACACTTTCCTGGAAAAGAAAATTGCACCCACAGAAAAGCTACCCTCATAAAAACAATAAAGGATAGTCCTGCCAAATGTGCAGTGGCCCTTGAGAGTTTTTAGAATGCGATTCTAGATGGGAGCTAGCAGGACTAGGCTGCCCCTGGCACTCAGGCCTGGCACTGAGGGCCCTCCCAGGCCAGGAGCTCCCAGGGCCACGAGCCATGTCTTGCTATCTCATATAACCTGTCTCATTCCTGGAAAAGGATGATCACGTATATCCCACCAGACAAGAACTACTTTCCCTCTTGCAGTGAACAGGGCAGGGAACATTTGCTTTGATGGGATTACTAAGTTTGGGCTCCCCCCTCCCCTCCCCACAGTATCACCTGGGAAAATACCAGTGTAAGAAATAAAGAAAACACTGATCAATAAGCAAAAAGGAAAAACTATACATGTGGATGGCATGTACATGCACCACCCAGAATTCATTTCAGACCACACAGCTTTGAAAGGAAAGCAGTTCTAATTAAATAGTGCTCACTAAAGGAATTTTCTTCTGCCCATTTGATTCCCGATAATATCTCTTCATATATAGAATTCCTGTAACTTTTGGGTGGCTGTAGTTAATGGAATACATCTCTCACTGTCTATAAAGCCGGAGGGGGATAGTTTACCATGGGTGGCTTCTACTAACCCCTAAGCCCTCCCCCCTAAGAAAAGACCCTCAGTCATGCTCTCCACAAAAAAGAATGAAGTGATTCAAGGGAAACAAAAGTGCTAATAAAGTAACTAATGTAGACTAGTGGGTATTACTTCTGTCCAACCACCAAGCTTCTTGAGTAGGCAGGATATGGACTTTTTAGAAACAAAATTCAAAGAAGAATTATCAACTACATCAATGAGTGACAGGTGCCCAGGGTAGACTAAAATAGGCTAGGAGCTGTTACGTTCATACAAGGCTAAAAGTTGAAGGTGTGACGGGTGGCACTGTTTTATCTATATTTAACCGAACAACTACAAGAGTACTTGTGCTGAGTCAGAAAAGGGGAGTTTCCCAGATCTAGAAGAAGGTGAGCCGCCTGATATTTCACTGCCTGTATTTTCAAAAGGGGGAGGCTGAGGGGAAGGACAGCCGTGTAACTGATACTGGAGCCTCGGCTCTGTGGACAGCCAAAGGGGGGGAACACTTAATCACCAAAGGGCAAAGGGGAGGGAAGAGAAATAGAAAAGGGGAGAACCAGGAAGGCAGGGAAGTGGGAGGGAGGCTTTGCTGACATGGGAAACTCCACCGTCTTTACAATTCTGCTTCAAACTGGATCAGTCCAGGTTACTGTCTGTCAACAGTGAGTGGACAAAGAGAAGGTGGTTACAAAGGTATTTTCACTATGCGTAGCCTTATAGCTTAGGGGAAATAACGTGATACTAAAAAGTAGACACACACTGATTCTCAAGATTCTCAGGTTGTATTTGCTTGTCCATTTTTCCTATTTGGCTTCCTTACAAAAGGAACTTAATTCCAAAGTAAAATAAGGGGGGAAAAAAGTGATTTCATATTACAGCACTGAACCAAATATTTATTTCACTCTAAACAAACAGAACTGACGACCTTTCAGAGTACTTTCCACTCTGCTTCACTTACTAAAAAGGTATTTAAACAAAAGAGGCAGAGACTAGTTGAACTACACGTACCACCAATTTTTATGCCAAAAATTTTACCCTAAATAAAAACTCCCATATAATATTGAATATCAACTGTATTTCAATTGAAGAAAATTTTAAATAAATGAATTAAAAAAAACTGATGCCCAAAGGGAATCCTGTTCTTTCCCCAAAGAAAATAAGGCAACCTGGAAACCTAGAACTCAGAAGGGGGCAAACAGATCAGAATTACCTTTTCTTCAGACCACTCTACGCTCTGCAGATCACGATAAGCCCCTAAAAACGCTCCAAGCTCCCCCCGGGCCCAGCTCAGAGAAGCAGTGCCCGAGGGACCCACTGCCAGTCCCAATGCGCCGTGCTCCCCAGGGTGCAGGGAAAGAAATGCCCGAGAACCGCAAAGCTGGAACCAAGGGTGTCTCTCAGAAGGTTATTTATCTACCACCTATCTGTGGCTATCGAAGCTGGAACACAATAGCAGAAGATGTCACTATAAATGGCCACAATCCAAAAGAAACCGAAAAAAAAAAATCAAGAACATAATGAGATAATAATGTTCACATTGGGTCATTAATAAGGGACGGCCAAGTGGTGACGGTCACTTCCGTTTACTGTTAAGAGTAACGATCAAAACATAGAATTATGAGGTTGATTCTCTAGACTTAGAGATCGGTCACTAAAAAAGGGATGAAACGACTCTCCCTCGCTGGCCACCTAATGACTGACAGCAGCAACGCAGCGGTGGCTGCGCCGTCGATGCAGGAACCCGAAAACACATTCATTTGAGGAAGTCAAAGTCTTCACTTACCATTTGTTAGTCTATCAAATAGAAAGATATCAAAATTCCAATTTCCAACTTTTTCCAGCATACACTGAAATGAAAACCAGATATTCCTACTGTGATTTAATTTCAATGACATTCTCTGTCTTTTATATAGTCCATAGAGAAGTTAATGAAAATGGAAAGTGATTGCTTTTCTTTAAGAATGCTAAGTATCACTCTCCTTTTAATCATGACCCTTCCTTGGCTCCAAAAAAATGTCCAAAGGGTAAACTCCATTTGAAAGACCAAATATCATTTTGTTTTCCAATTAATGGACGTACAGGTTAAGGTTAGTGTTTCTTTCAACTAATTCTATATGCCCACGAACTTTAAAGAATTCTAAAATAATTTTAACACTAACTTAAGTGTGGCACATACATTTCATGGTCTAGAAACTAGATGTTAAAAATCTAGTGAAAATAAGTTATAATAGGTGAGCACATCAGTGCTACTAAGTTGGCATTGTTTTCAATTCTCATTTACAGATGGTGAAACAGACAAAAAGTAACCTGCTCAGCTAGAAAGTAACAGAGCTGGGGTCTTAAATTAGGTGGTCTGATTCAGGAATCCACGTACCTAACATCTATACTATACTATGTTTAATTTATTTCTTGCTCATTTTCTTAAAAAACACCCCCAACTTATGGTTATTCATTTACATTTGTTAGATATCTTTATAAAATAATAAATAGTGTTTACTACATTCATTTTTAGGTTGGCATTTCAATCAAGCAAGCAAATAAATCTCACGACAACTCTGGAAATCAAACAGATTACATTTTTACACCATATGTTTATAACCTGAAAATGTTGTGGACTTTATTTTTAAGAAAAAATTTGTATTTTGTATCCAAAAGTTCACTGTTGCATATAATTGTGAATAAATGAACATAAGCAACGCTAATATATTAATAGTATATTATGCCTGTAATTATGGTAGAGATTAATTATGATACTACTAACAGCCAATCATACACAGATCAATATGCTCATTCTAAAAAACAGAACTTGTGAACTTTTTAAAATTTAAAGAAAGCATGAACACTTTCATTAATTTATCAAACAGGAAAGCAATTTTTACTTTAATGTAACTATAAAAAAAGTAACCATAAATGTAACCATAAAGCTCTACCTATACTAACTTACAAAATGTGGCCTATAAATACGAAGTCAAAGAATAATATAAAAAATGTCAGAAACATAAGATAATTAAAAATACTCATTTGGTCAAAAACAAGCTCTCCTAAACCTCACCTTCATTAAGACATTTCTTTTAACCTATATATAAAAAAATAATGCTCACAATCACCACATTTAACTTAAAAATGTTGAAATCCTCAAAATATCTTACTAAAGCAAGAAATTATGAAAAATCATTTGACTGAAAGTCATGAGACCTAACTTCCTGTTCTGGGTTTACTGATAACCAGTCGGGTTAGCTCAAACAAGTCCCTTATGCTCTTTAGGCCATAATTTCCTTATCCACAGAAGACAGAAATTAAATCAGATAATCCACAATATTCTTCCCAGCATTAAGATTCTGTGTGATCTTATAGTTAAATGTTCTGCTCATCTAGTGGTTGTTTAATGTTAGTAACAAATGAAAACATTTTCATTGTTTTAGTTACTTCAGATATTTCCCCTGCTCTGTAATACCTACAGAGCAATGCTCTAAAGGAAAAACCTGAAAAATCAACTGATTTTTTGCATACAAGAAAAAAGGTTCTATAAATCTGTACCATATAGGGAAAAAAGGCTTCATTAAACTTACAAAAAAATTAATGTTTTCTTGAAAAAGCTATACACACCTTGGCTTGTCCATTATAATCATCATCTAAAATGTTTAGAGAATTTGAAACAGTAGTACCACGAAAAAAGCGTGAAGATCTAAGATACCGCTGGAAACTTAGCAACCTTCTGATATTCCTTGCAGACACTGAAACTTCAATTTCAGATTGAGCTGAAATAAAAGGAGTAAAAGGTAAGTACAGCAAGTCAAAACTGTGCATACACTATTTTTGCAAAATCCCTTCTAGTTGTATACAAATATTTTTAAAAATTAAAACCACCCACATTTCTAGGAGAGAAATTATTTGTATTTTCAATTTAAAAAACTAGGAATCAAGGGGTAAATGGCCAATTTTGACAGCATCTACAAAGCTAACGAGGAGTGTGGCTGGAGAATAGTGTCTTTTTCCCAAGAATTATCAGCTCATTCTATGGCTTCAATACACTACATAAACATTACGGAGCCGAGAAAACAAAATATAGTTTCAAACTGCCCTTCAGATTGAGAAGCCAGGTCCCAATTTAGCATATGAGACTAACAATTACACAAATAAAACATTTCAAATCCTAATGAGATATTACTTCAAATATTTCCTTATGACAGTTTTATTCAGAGGAAAAGGAGATGGAGTGAATAAAGTAGTTCCTGTTCTCTAAGAATTCTAAGTGATAGGGACAAAAATTCTGTAAGATGAAAAATTCTAGAAAAGCTGTGGTTCCATGCTGAAGGGCATGTTCCCTTTCAGTAAGTCTAACAGCCACTCCCCGACCCTGTGCTGTTGGAACGAACTGAAATTTCCTTAAGCACCAAATGAAATAGACTTGAGTTAAAAGCTATCTTGGGTAAATACATATCTTTAAATTCTAGAATTGAACTAAATTCAGTGACATCTTCACAACATAAAACATGTGAAAATGAAGACTTAGGATCAACAAATCATCACTCAGCCTAACTTCAACTAACTTAAAATCACCAGCTGGCAGATAATCAAACATATTCTCTGACGCAGATCCAGTCACTAATCCCTCTATGGACCTGTTACCCTGTGTTTTCTTATGTATAAAACAATGGCAATAATATCTAATTTAAAGGGGGCTAAATTAAATGAGTAATGTTTAGACGAGTCAGATATACAGTAGGTATTAAATAAATGCTTGCAATGTGGATGATAAAATTGACGTTAATGCCACTGCTTGGAGGTATGCTTCTAGGTATTTATCCTGAGTTCCAAATCTGTTCATGTTGCCTTAAATAAAAGTACTCATTGGTTCTCTATCATCTTAAAACGAACTGTATCTCCTTAGCCTGGAAGAAAAGGCTTCATGTTCTAGGTGTTGGTTCTCTCGGGCCTTGACTCCTGCGTCAGCCTCCCCGGGAGGCACACACACTCCCCATCTAGGAGGGACAGGAGGCACCTCCTTTGGGTTCTCAAAGCTCCCTGTGGAGACATCTATCAGACGACTTCTAATACTCTACTATAATTGCTTATTTATCTTTCTCCTTCAACAAATGATGGCCTCCAGTATAGGTACTAACGATTTTTTTCATTTCATTTCTGTGTCACAAAGCCTAATGATGGTTCCATGTAGGTATGTGTAAAATATGTAGAATAAATGCTGAAAAATATGTTGAATAAATGCATACGTTTTGAAATAGATGATACATTTGAGGTCCCCATCTACTCACATAAAACAGAAATAAAATAGTGCACACTGCTACGTGTTCTCCTTCCCTCAATTTTCATTCTGGGGTCTAAGAGAGAAACAACTGCAGAGCTAAATTTCTGGTCTTGGTCAGAGTGGACTGACTTCCGTGAAAGCCATGTTCCAAGTGCTTTGCAAAAAATATCTCATTTAACCTTCAACAATCTCATAAGATAAATATTATCCTCCACTTTACACATGAGAACACTGAATCTACAAGAGATGAAGAAACTTGCCCAAGTTCAATAAAGGCTGACAACTGGATTTTAAAACACAGATGTGTTTACAAAGCCTGTGTCTATATTCATAAAATTTTTTATTATCTTTATATTGTTTATTATAAAACCTATGTAAACATTATTCCAAATTGTCTTTACTTAATGAAAGTATACACAAAAAAGAAACACAGATGGGAAAAAGTTTACATATACTAATATAAGTATTTAATGTGAACAGAGTGGAATGGAATGAATATATATTTAATTAATACAATACTGGCACTACCACCTCGGTATTTATAAGGCACTTTACAGTTTTACAAAGGCACATTCACATCAGCTACCCTATTTGGTAATCACAATGGTCCTGTGAAGATGGCAAGATTATCATCCCTATTTTATAAACATAACCGTAGAAACCAAAGAAGATATGCAATACAGTGAACGCGTTAGAGCTAAGGCACTTAGAAAACTTCTAGAAAATCATGCCAAATACATGTATTCTATTCATTATGGAAAAGTGGCCTAAAAGAATGCCTTCATGAGCATTCCCTTCATCTTAAATCACACACAAAAGGTGATGATTTCATCACTGGCAAGTGCATTGCATAGCGTGTGTGCATACGTGTAACACCGACAGTAGGACCACTGCTTCCAAATTATGTGTGCAAACTAATGCACCCTTGAGGTAAACTTGAACATTTCTTTGGGAGGATAAATAAATAAGGTCCAAAAACTGAATAACCTTCATTTGAGGGGAAAACCCCAACAACTCAACCCACTATGCTAAGTCCCTATATCAGCACAGCAGGATTCACAGCGCCAGTGGTTAAGGGCACCTGTCTGGGAGCCGGAGCGTCACCCACGAGATCACGCTTGCACCTCCTTCCTGCGTTACTCCTGTTTTCTGGGTGACTTCTGACAAGTCACATTCTCTCAGTGTCTCATTTTCCTTAACTGAAAAGAACTAAACATAATTTATTTCTTCTTCCTGTTTCACAGAGCCTTCAAGTTGGGACTCATTAGCAAGAGTTCCACTTTGACCATATTAAACTGAGAATGAGTATTAGACTCAAGGGGAAATGCTCACTCATCAGAAGCTCAGTGCCTTCCAGCAAGACTGATCCCATAAATACCCCACACAACAGGTAGGAAACAGACCTTCACTTAATGACAGGACCAGCCTTCACAATCACTGATTATTTCAGACAAACAGGAAGGACAGAGGACCTGTCTAGATGAAACAGCAAATCACCCAGAGAGAAATGTTTTCTTCACCTAGAAGGTCTGAGGAACATATATCTAAGGAGATTGCATTCTGGAAAGGGCTGAATGAGGGAGCAAATATTTTTTCTGCCTCTTTGTTCTTTCTCCTTCTGGGACTCTTATGATTCACATACTGGTATTCATGAGGACCCCCACCAGGTTCTCCAGCTCTGTCCTTTTTCTTTGTTCTTTTTTCATTCTGCTGATCAGTCTGGATAATTTCAATGGTCCTATATTCAAGTTCACTGATCCTCTCTTCTGCTCACATCTGCTACTGAATCCCTCCAGTGAAAATTTCATTTCAGTTAGTCTACTTTTCAACTCCAGAATTTGTCTGGTTCGGTTTTATAATTTCTGTCTACTGAGATTCTGATTTTGTTCATACAACATTTCCCTGACTTCCTGTGACACTTTGTCCATGGTTCCCTTTAGCTCTTTGAGCATTTAAGACAGTTGATTTAACACCTGTGACTAGCAATTCCAATGTCTGGGTTCCTCTGGGATGGTTTTTGCCAAGTTTTTTTTTGTTTGTTTTTTTGGTATGTATGGGCCATACTTAATTATGGGGCTTTTTTATATGTTTCATAGTTGTTGTTTTTTAATTGAGAATTGATGCATTGTATCGGGCTAACTAAAAAAATCTAATCTCTCACTTCTGCAAGACTGTTTTGTTTTTGCTTATTGCAGGCTGGAGCTGTCTCCTTGTGACTTTTCCAAACTATTTTTGGCTTTGCGTGTCTGTTTGCCTGTGGTCACTGAAGGTGCTGTTCCATCATCTCCACAGGCTGCCGGCCGCCCGACCGAGGGTTCCGTAAATGTCAGGCTCCAGAGGGGTGGGTCGGGGGAGGAAAGGTACAGACTCTTTACGTGTCCTGGTAGAGGCGGCTGCATGAGGCCTCAGCAGACAAGAGGGCTGGAACCGAGGCAGAGTCTGTGCCCTCCCCACAGGGACACGTTAGGCTGGCTTGAATGGGCAACTCTTATTGAACTTCTGGAGGACAGGGTTCGCACCGCTCACCCCGGCTTCGGCAAGCCACCCAGGAACGTGGGCCACTATCCCTGGGGAGCAGGGGTGGTCGCTGGTTCTCACGTACTGCCCAAGTGCCGCAGAGCCGCCGCCCTGCCCTTCCTCAGATACCCGCTGGCTGTTGTTGGTCAGAACCCAGAGTCCTAAAATGGTTGATTCTGGTCTTTGTTTTTTCCAGTTTAGTGATTGTTACGGTAGAGAGACCAACCATCTAGAGCTTCCGACGGTGGTATTTTGAGTGATCTCTACCCCTTTTCTTTAGAGGCGTGTTTTTCCTAGGAATAGCTGCCCTAAGCCTTCTCTTCTGTTCAACCTAGGTTTGAGAATGGGGAGAAATTACATGGGAGGGCTTATCTGTCCAGAAATGACCACTGTTAACAGCTTGACACTCTATTTTGCCACAAATTATTTTCTATATGCATATGTGCATACAGTTTTTTTAAGTTCAAGACAGTTCACAGTATCTTTTTTAACTTACGAATTCACAAACATCTTTTCAAATCAATAAATACACTCATATGTGCCACCATTTTTACTAGTCATGTATCACTCTAAGATATGAGATTTCTGTAATTTACTTAATCTTTTTGCTGTTGGGCTGTTTTTCTTACAAACAATTTTGTGATAAACATCCTCATAACTAAATCTTTACTTGCGTCCTAACTGATTCCCTCAGGATATGCCCTCAGGTGCAGAACAAGAACACAGGAGCACATTTCAATGGCTTCTGAAACACACTGCCAAACAAACTGGAGAATAAATTTTCTAAAAGAAAATTAGAGAGGTTTCCAAAACTGTCCTAGAATAGCTTCCAAAATACGATCTAAGAAAAGGGATCAGAAACTGTAAATCAAGGATGAAGCATTATGAGACCATTTTAAGATGGAAAGTTTTAGTTTCTTAAGGTTTGCTTGTCCCCTAATCCTTGCCCCCGCCACATGCATACTGATTCCCTTATAATGATTAGAAGTAAATTCTTTTATATGAAACAAGCAAGTAGAGGCCACTACAGAGAAGAAAGGCTTTCTTTCAAGATGAGGAGGTAGTATCACTTAGGAATATATAAAAGAGGGTACACAGGGAACTGGGAACAGGAAAGAGTAACTATGAGAACTAGTACTTTCATTCAAACAGTTACTAAAAAAGCTTACTCTCTGACCATATTATATAAAATCTGACCCTATTATATCAGTATTCTCATGAGCTCCTTCTGTAACAAGAGGCACGCCCTTGTTTATTTCATAGTATAATATATAATAGGCTAAAACTGGCTGTATTAAAGCCCAGCTTCCACCAAGTGAGGACTATTTATTTTAAGTCCCAGGCTTGTTGTCGTTTACATGGTCACCTACATTCCAATCCAGCTTAAAAAGCCAGCAGGCTCAGAGAATTACTCAAGTCACTATTGAAGAGCTGCGGGCGCTCTTCTAAATACCACATTACCTCACCGTGTGACCACGAACACACGTACCAGCGTCACCAAAAGGAAACAGGCACTGTTACTTAATGATCATGGGAATTACTTAATTAGCTTCTCTGTGCCAAAGAACGAGACATGGGATAGCAGGAAAATTTTGAGGCAATGTTTTTCTCTTGCTTTTCCCTAACAGGAAGTAGATAGGCAATAGGTTAAGGAAACAAAAGGGCTGGAGAGTCAACATATCTTGAGCGTAGTACTCCCAGCTCTCCACATTCTCTTCTCTGTCAACCAAATGGCACGGGAAAAGATGCCACTGATACTGAGTTATTAGACAAAAGAGGTTTTTAACAGAAAAGCCTTTGCATCTTCAGACTTGACTACTGCTTGCTTTAATGGTCCACCAGAGGGAGCCCTAAAGTCACTAGATCTGCCACCTTAAAACTAAAAACCATTTAGATGTATATAATCTCCTTGGAGATTTTTTGTTGTTGTTTTTATAAGGTTTTAATTCTAGTGTAGGAAAAGGTCATGCTGGATGATAACTGAATAAAAAATCTGATGATATTCTGTATTGTAACTTCACCTTTCTTAATTTTCCTCAAAAAACAAAAACAAAAAACTACCACCAACAACAGGAACTATATCTGAAAGCCTATTGCTAATAATGAATGATTACATTTATCCACATCCATAGGATGTTTTCTTGGAAGAATTTTTATAGCATGCATAGATGAATGGGGGGAAAATCAAGTATTTAGAGCACTGGTCTTTAGTAAAGTAGCATGTGCTGGAATGGAGAGCAGAGGGGATAAAGACATGAGCTTTGGAGCTACACACCTGAGTGTGAACCCCAGCCCTGCCACTTTTACTAATTTTGTCACATTAGAAAGTTATTTAAAGTCTCTAATCCTCAGTTTCCTCACTGCAAAATAGGCCTCATAGGACTGTTATAAAAATTAAATGAGATAATATATGTAATATGTCTTTTGAGGCAAAGAATAGACACTTAATGGCTTTAGATATTATAGATGGTAATTTTTTAAAAAGTTGAAGTATAATTAACGTAACATATTAGGTTCAGGTTCAAATATTTTAAACACATGACTTCACACTATTTTAATAAAACTAGATTTATTCTTTATGACAACAAAACATCTTAAAGATCAAACTTTTATGTACTGTAGAAATAAATGTATGCATTCAAAATATTTTAAAATACTGCATACAATCTCATTACTTTAAGATGAATATAGTCCAAGCTTTATTACAAATCAAAGGAATAAATGAACTACTCATAATGTAAAATGAGATCCATGTTAACATGAGAATAAACTGTATAACCAAAACTCTTTCCCTTAAGCAATTCTTATAACCATAGTTTCCAGAATTCAATGTTCACTTTGACAGGATTTGATAAAATAGTCCATATAAAACCCTCTTCAGAGCGTACTCTTATTACTGTCATGGGTTAGGCATTTCCACCCTCCGAAGACGGCACAGGTGCTGTGCTGGACCCCTCGTACGCGTGAACTCAGGACTCGAACGTAGCTCCTACTCACACAGTCTCACTTCCCTTATTACTGAGCTGAGAAAGAAGGGAAAGAAAGTACACAAAGCCTCACGTGTAACATACAAAATCAGGCCTAGAGTTAAATCTCCAATACCCACAATTCTCCAAAGCACAAATTGAATTAAACTATCATTAAACAGTATTAAGATCAAGGTCCATCCATATCAGTTCCCTAATTTATGCTATGAAGTTAGAGAGGATTTCTAGGAGACAGAAGATTCTTTCAATTTGGGACAGAGAAGAAACGAAAATCAGTGATTTTTAAATACAGGCATTTTATAATCACTGGAAGCTAGGTAAGTCTTTAAAAAGACACACATGAGGGACACAATGCTGCTTCTTAAATCAATTCAACAGAGCAGCGCTCACCTCTGCAATGTGGGGGGTCTCTAGCGTGTTGTCATAGTGGGTCATTATAATGAAGACGACATGAGATTTGATTCAACACGAAGGCGGCAATCAGCCTGAGTTTGGTTAACAGTTAATAAAGATTATACCTTAAAAACTGCAAATGGGACCTATAAAATTTAACTGGTAGAAGATATACAGTTTTAGTCAATTTGATGCGACATGAATACACAGCTGACCCTGGAACAGTGCAGGGCGGTTAAGGGTGTTGGCCCCGCTCTCCGTGCCGTCAGAAATCCAAGTATAACTGACGCACCCCACATTTAACTACTAGCCTAACATTGACTGATAACATAAAAAGTCAATTAGCACATATTTTCTCTGTTATACGTATTATATACTGTATTCTTACAGTAAAGTAAGCTAGAGAAAATTTTTTCAAATTGTTTCAAATCTCTAAAAACTTTTCCAATACAATTATTGAAAAAAAAAACCCACATATAAGTGGACCTGGGCAGTCAAACCCGTGTGGTTCAAGAGTCAACTGTATTCAATCTTGACTAGGAGCCAGAGGGTGCCCAAAGGCCAAGAACAAAAAGATGAATAATATTAAAAGCCCAAGTTAAGAGTTTGTAACTACAGTGTAAAATATCCTGAAAGGTTATTTTAGTATTGGGCAAAAATGAATTAAAAGCTCAAGATAATGGGTAAAACACATTCACATGGAACAGAATATTACCATGTGCCAGGAGTAAAAAAAAAAAAAAAAAAGGAAAGAACTGCATTTGTGTGGACATAGAAAAACAACTGTAGAGAAACATATCCCTCATATTACATCTTGTCTGATGTCGGCAGAGAGAACACACCTCCCGGTCTGGATGACATCAATCAGCTTTCGTGAAAAGACGTACCTGTCACTCTGGCAGCTTCCATTGCTATTTAATAACCACGCCAGAATCTTTCAAAAGAACACATCAGATTTTTCCAAGTGCACACAGGAGTAGAATTATAATCCTTTTATGTTTAAAGATTTTATTTGTTATTAAGAAGCTAAAAATAATGTGTAACTAAAAATGATTTATTAAATTTAGAAATGTGTAATTTAGAACAGATGAATTTTGACAAAAACGTCAATATGGAATTCATCTCATCAAGCCCAATTAATTTAAGACTCAAAATATTGTATTTCAGGAGACCAGGTAGATGACCGATTGAACACAGGAAGATATCTGTAGGAATATTGGGGATTTTTAATCCAGCCTACTTGAAAGTAAGCCAACTTGACTCAAAAGGAGGCGACTGAAACAAGGGAGTCTCCTCGTTGTCTCTGCTGAGCTGAGCGAAAGCGGAGACGAGAAGCTGTTGCTTTAGGAAACGACGCTCAGGGGCAGAGGCACCCGCGTACAAGTCCCGGGCGCCCTGCAGCTTAAACCGCTCCGCTGTCAGCCTAGTGGCTGTCGGTCTCTTACCCTAACCGATCAACTCCCCTCTCCCCACGGTCTTTCCTTCTCGATTTGTCAGTGCTATACACTGCGCAGCATTGTTAGATGCCTCAAGCTTAGAACTTTCACACCATAAGGTTAAGACACCAAATAGGTTAAAATTACTTGAACAAAGGCCATCAAGAATAAGTTTATTAAATGCTGGAGGACCAGAAATTTGTACCTTCGTGGGATTAATTCCCAGACAGGGCAGGTCTGCGGGTTAGGGATCTCTTAAGGACAGGATGAAAGGTGAAATTTCTACATGGGTCTCACGGAAGTGTTAAGGCCACATTATCAGTTGTAATATTTGTCAGAAATTAATCATTTGCTTATACAAAAACTGGACCATTAAGTCTGAACAACCCTCAAAAAAAAAAAGGTATACAAAATAATTATACACTCAGAAGAGCGAGCTACTCCATCTGCTGGTCATCCCTAGCCCTCAACACCACTGCGGGATCCCAGTGCGGCTCTGGGGCACAGACAAGGGCCAAAGCGGTTAAGTGAGAGGCCTCAGCCGTAGCTTCTTGTGGTCTAAATAATAACTAATGATCAGCATTCTGTGACTAGTTATGGATTACTTCTAACACGTTTTCAGATACGTGACCAGAAACTGTGGTTTCTGTTCAATAAGCGATCACATGCCTTCTTCAGGGTGAATGAACATTTCTGACTAATACAAGCGCCTGATATTTTAGTAATATCTTTAATGAGCTACAAGATCTTCCAAATTTCTTAATAAACAAAGCCCCTCATACAATTTCTGCTGCTACGTATGTTCTACTTGAACTGCAAAATGGAGCACATCCAGAGAAGAAAACACTCGTTTGAGACAATACTCAACTCAGAGAAACGTCTCTGATCACCCTAAAATGATGCAACAATAACTTCCTTAGGTGAAAAATCCTCTTCTCAAACTTATACACCAGGTAAATATGTATGCTATATATTCCCTTTTGCGTAATAATATTAAAAATAGTTAAGAAGAAACAGCAACAAAAATAAAAAAAAAAAACTAAATGCTTCAGACAATCTCTTTGGTGAGAAATGATACTTTCTTCTCCCAGAGAACCAAGATAACACCTGATAAATTCACAAAGGAATCAGCATGAACGGTTCACTAAAAGCATCGGGGGTGGGGGGCGGCGGGGGGGGGGGGCAAGCAGCTGGTTGGAATGAAAGCTTCTGCATGATCTATCCCTTTCAGGAAAGATTTAACTTAAAAATTAGAGTAGAACTTATTGACTAAAGACAAATCACTGTAACAAAGTTGCCAGAGTAATCCTGACTACAGATTTATACCAGGTCTGGGAAATGCTTCTTGGCAAAGAGTATTCAAGATTATCAAAATCTCGCCACCCTCTGGAAGCATGAATACAGTTAAGTTTCAAACATCTTCTCAAAGTTTGAACTCTCTCAGTTCTTCAATAAACAACCACAGAACTGACATACTCCATTAACAAATATGTCATCTGAAATATAGACCCATGATTTTTACTGGGTGCATAATTTAACTACCATACTTTCAAACCGTTTTGTTTGGAGATCATTTCAAAATACAAATATAAAATACAAAAAGTTGCAAGACTAAAAATAGTGCAAAGAATAAATACCATTTATCACATACCCTCTATTTGCCATTGTTAACATTTTATTCTATTTGCTTTATCATTTGCAGTGTATATGTATATTTAGTTATCTGATTCTTTTTCTGAACATTTGATAGTAGGTTATAAACATTTTGGTCTTTTGCCCCTAAATACTTCAGTGAATAACACCACAATTTAACACACTTTATTATAAACAAGGCCAAAGTGAGCATTTTTGTACATACTTAACATTTACATATGATTATTCCCTTTGCATACCTTTCTACTGGTGAAATCAAAGAGAAAAAAATTGCTGAAAACCGTTGGTGCCCCCTGCCCACCTGCCCCCTAGAACGTTTATAATGACATAAACGTCCATCATCGGCACCTTGGCTGACAGCGTAACTTAAAATTTGATAGGAATTCGTTTGTTTAATAGTGAGGGTGAACACTGTTTCTGTATTTAACGTATTTCTGTGTTCACACCTTTTTAGAAACTAAAGACTCAAAAGGGAGATCTTTCTGCATGATAAGGCCTATCGCAAATCTTACTGTGAAGGTAAGTTTATAGGTATTAAAAGAATAAGGATTTATGATAAAAGACAATCAAAATGACAAAAGACTCAAAGCAGAAAAAAACTGTGGTATTTATATTAATAAAATTATTGTTAAATCCTGTCTTTTAACTTTGGAGACTGGGATTATTTCTTCACTGGCTCACTACCTTGAGGAGAATGCATCCTGATATTGTAAACCCAAACATAGTTTTATAATAAACTGTATAAAATAAAAATCTTAAAAGAAAAGCTCAATATTTCCATGAGATGTCTAACTTCCAGGTAAATTTAGTAAAGACAATTATGGGCAATGTGGAGAAAATCATAATCCAGAAATTAGTTAAAACTATTCCAGCACCTAAATAAACATCACTAGCACCTCACAATTACAACACATAGAAGAAATATAAAATTATAGAAAAATAATAGTTTTAAAAAATACACTAATGGCATACTCTAAGTCTTTGTTGATAATGCACTTTCCCCTATATTTTTAACTTTCACGCTCTTTAGAAAGACCCAGCCTTGGGCACAGAGCAGAGGAGAGACTGCAGGAAAGAAATCCTAAAGGCAAGGACAACGGTGGCTCAGGTGTGAATTAAGCCGGATAAGAGATATGGGGGCAGTGAGAAGTATGGCAGCTGATTTTGGTTTAATGCAGACTGGATTTAATTCATAAAAGAGCAGAAAGATAAAAATTTTTTACAACAGGAAAATTAATAGTCAGTGAAGGTAACACCAAAGTGACACGCAGACGAGGAGAGCCGAGGAGCGCGGGCGGGCAGGAGTCCCGCGTCGGCGCATTCTGCGGCCCTGCTGGGGACCGCGCCGTCGGCACGTCCAGAGGCTGTTCTGACGTCAGCGCACAAGCTTTGATGTCACTGTGGGGAAAACACCTTATTTCTCATCACACACAAGGGAGAGGCTCAGTCCCCCAGGGGGTTCAGCACGGGCGCCCCCGAGAGGCGGGGGCAGGGAAGGCCCGAAGACACCCCCAGGGGGCCCTGGCCTCGCAGAGCCTGCGCTCTCTCGGGGCACACCAACTTCACAACATATGCGAGACTGAAATTTCTGCTTTTGAGGATTCTGAGCAGTGTGATAAACAGAACTTACTAGGCCAGTAATAAAGAATGGTTACCTTTTTTCCCTATTTATAAAAGCCCTCCAAACTATATTTGGCTTACAGAGATACCTAGTTCTGTAGTAACTGCAGGACGAGTCACACAGAAACAGCCAAATTCCAACTATGTCCTCCAGTCTTGGACACTTGGGAGCTTTTATAAACAATGCTCACGATCGCGTCCAGAGGAGACCCTTCCATTCCCAAAGTGGGGCCGCCAGCACTGCTCTGGGACGGCGCGCCGTGTGTGTGCCGCACCAGCAGGCCGGCACGCCGTTCGGACAGCCGCAGGCCGGGCACAGCTTCATGTTCTTTCAACCACTTTGTCATGAAGTGAAAATTTTTTGCCCAACCTGAGCGTCTTCATCTCTTAGAAGGAATATTTCACCCATTTACCTTTATTATCATCATCGATGACTTTGGTTTTACTTCACTCATTTTGTCCTTTAGATTTTATATTATTTGCTCCTGGTTTCATAACTACTTGGAAGGTATCAATTCTAATTCCATTAGAGATCACTTCCAACAATTTAATCATTTCCAACTTCCCTGCTTCCAACAAAAAAGTCACACTGTGTCCCCTATTTAAAACTCCAGCACCTTATAACAATTATATTTTTCAAATCCTATGTTTCACTAAACTTAGTAAAAGACAAGGGGTATACTAGAAGCTCCCAATATAACTCAGTTTTTCTTTATAATAAAGTCAATATTTATTAGACCTTTTACTGATATTCTTATTCATGGCCAATCTTATATATTACAATATTTACATATAACTTTATTTAAATTTTCAGTGAGTAATACATTCACATGAATCAAAATTCAAAAGGGTCAACAATAGAAGTTTCTCTCTCATATCCTCAAAACACCCAGTGTCCCTCCTGAATCTTACCGATTTCTAATGCCCATTACAGAAAAAAACTACATATTGAAAAATCCTTGCTTCCCTTAAAACAAACACTCTAAGGCTGAAATATTATTCTTTTATGCGGTTGGAATTACTTTTGATACTATTTCTTCAAAGATTTTTTTGCAGACATTTACAGTGAGAGTATTATACTTACTTCTCAAAAGTTATATTTGCACTCATCAGCAGAACAAAAAGGCATCCTACAGTATGGGAGAATACATTTGTAAATGACATATACGACTAGGGGTTAACATCCAAAATATATAACGAACACACATGCCTCAACAACCAAAAAGCAAATAACCCAATTAAAAAATGGGTGGACAATATGAACAATTATCCAAAGAAGAAATTCAGATGGCCAGTATGCATATGAAAAGATGCTCTACATTGGTAATCACCAGAGAAATGCAAACTAAAACCACAATGAGATATCACCTCACACGAGTAAGGATGGCCACCATCCAAAAGATTAAGAACAAATGCTAGTAAGGATGTGGAAAAAGGGGAACCCTCCTACACTGCTGATTGGAATGTAAACTAGTTCAACCATTGTGGAAAGCAATGTGGAGTTTCTCAAAAAACTAAAAATAGAAATACCATTTGACCCAGGAATTCACTCCTAGAAATTTACACAAACAAGTTCTCAGATTCAAAAAGACATATGCACCCCTATGTTTATCGCAGCACTATTTACAATAGCAGAGATATGGAAGCAACCTAAGTGTTCATCAGTAGATGAATGATAAAGAAGATGTGGTACATATACACAATGGAATATTATTCAGCCATAAAAAAAAAACAAATTCTACCATTTGCAACAACATGGATGGAGGTGGAGGGTATTGTGCTCAGTGAAATAAGAATGACAAGTACCAAATGATTTCTCTCATTTGTGGAGTATAATAATGAAGCAAAACTGAAGGAACAAAAAAGCAGCAGACTCACAAACTCCAAGAAGGCACTAGTGGTTACCAAAGGGGAGGGGTGGGAGAGGAGGGTAGGGAGGGAGGGAGAAGGGGATTGAGGGGTATTATGTTTAGTACACATGGTGTGGGGGGGATCATGGGGAAGACAGTGTAGCACAGAGAAGACAAATAGTGACTCTGTGGCATCTCACTACACTGATGGACAGTGACTGCAATGGGGTATGGGGGGACACAATAATATGGATGAATGTAGTAACCACATCTTTTCATGTGAAACCTTCATAAGAGTGTACATCAATAATACCTTTATTTAAAAATTGTATAAAAAAGTTAATTTGCAGTAAAATAACTGAATGATTCCTTTCTGTAATCTGAAAGAATTTAAAGAGCTTTAAAACTAATTTTCAGTCTTTTCAAGAGCCTGAAGAATTTGCCCCTAAAATCTGCGGACCTCACACTTTTAGAGGTAAACCTTGAACAACTTTCTCTAACATGCTGATTCTTGGAACTCCTTTACACTCTTAAAATTATTGACTGCACCAAAGAACTTTAGCTTACGTCAGCTGTAGCTACTGATATTTACCAAAACAGAAATTAAAACAAGCTTTCAACACACTTATCATTCCACTTAAAAAGGACTTCCGGTTTTTAGACCCGCATAGGGACTTGGAAGCCACCACTCTGCCCTATTAATAAAAAGCTGAACAGACTGAAAAATCAACAAGTCTTCTAGGATGCATATGAGAGGTGAGGACACAGCCAACCACTGACCCCAAGACTGGAGAGGCCAATAGGCGAACAGGAAGAACTGATGGGCTTAGAGACTCACTAATAAAGACCTCGTTGGGGGCTTGGATTCAAGACGGCGGCGTGAGAGGGGAGACGGAGAGCTCCTCCCAAAACCACAAACAGTATGAAAACATAGCTAACTAATACAACTAACCCTAAAACAGCAAGAAAGAAGGCTGCACCAGACGGCACGCAGACCTCACGAACAGAGCAGACCCCACGAAACAGGGTAACGTAGGAGAGCCTTGGTCCCGGGGGACCCAGGCCCTCCCCCCGCCCCAGCTCACCGGCGGGAGGAGGAGAAACCGGGCGGGAGGGGGTGGAGCCTGGGACTGCTGGACACCCAGCCCTGGGGATCTGCTTTGTGGGCAGAATCCTACAGTGTGTGGGGCCCGGGGCGTTGGGGAGCTCGGACGGGCGGAGGGCCTGGGGGACTGACGTTCCGGCCGTTAGTGGAGGACGGGATCCACACCCGGCCGCTCTGTGTCGGAGGAAAGGCGGGGAGTCCGAGAGGCTTCCTAGGAGGCAGCGGGCTGCTGAGGGGCGGGGTTTGGGCGGAGCTTGCTGTGCGGGAGAAGGGGGAGCTGGACAAGGTCGCCTGGGCGCGCTCTGCCCGGCTGGTTGAGAACTTTGGGGAGCTTCAGGGGCTCCATCCCCCTGGCTGCCTACTCAGCTCCGAGGCCCCCACTGTGACACACACCCTGCCGAGCCTTCCTCCTGCCCGCAGGCACCTGCTCGCAAACCCGCAGTCACTGCGCAGGCGTCAGGCCAGCCAGAGGGAGGCCCCGCCCACAACAGCTAGAGACCCAAAGCACAGAAGATTACCCGTGTGTGCTTGGCCCACTGCCTCTGACACTGGAGACGGCACTGCGGATGGGAAGCAGGAAACAGATCTTTCCTCCCACCAGGCACCAGCTCTGCTCCCCTACGACCCCCAACCTCACTCTAGGGGCTGAGCAGCTCCAGAGACTGGAGTTTCTGCGCACAGGTGGGCACCACACAGAAATATGAAACATCAAAAGAACATGGCTCAGACCAAAATCTCACAAACCCCAGAAAGACAGTCAAATGAAACGAAACTCACAAATCTTCCAGAAAGAGAGTTCAAAATAAAAATGTAAACATGCTTATGGAGGTACAGAAAAATATTCAAGAACTCAGGAACGAATTTAAGTCAGAGACTCAATCATTAAGACAGTCCATATCTGAAATGAAACATACAATGGAGGGATTTAAAAGCAGATTAGATGAGTAGAAGAGAGGGTAAATGGACAAGAAATTAGAGAGGAGGAATACAAAGAAGCAGAGGCACACAGAGAAAAAAGGATCTCTAAGAATGAAAGAATACTGAGAGAACTGTGTGACCAATCCAAATGGAACAATATTCGCATTATACCAGAAGAAGAAGAAGAGAGAGAAAAAGGGATAGAAAGTGTCATTGAGGAGGTAATTGCTATAAACTTCCCAAATCTGGGGAAAGGGTGTCTCTCAGGCCATGGAGGTGCACAGATCTCCCAACACAAGGGACCCAAGGAAGACAACATCAAGACATATAATAATTAAACTGGCAAAGATCAAGGATAAAGCCGACTTTTAAAAACAGCCAGAGAGAGAAGAAAGATATATACAAAGGAAAACCCACCAGGCTTTCTTCAGACTTCTCAACAGAAACTTTACAAACCAGAAGGGAGTGGCATGATATATTTAACAAACGGAAGCAGAAGGGCCTCAAACCAAGAATACTCTACCCGGAAAAGTTATCACTTAAATTTGAAGGAGGGATTAAACAATTTTCAGATAAGCAAAAGCTGAGAGAATTTACCTCCCACAAACCACCTCTACAGTGCATCTTGGAGGGACTCCTATAGATGCAAGTATTCCTATGGCTAAATAGATGTCATTCAAGGGAAGACAAAGAGTACAGAATATGCTTCATAACATACAAAGAATGGAGGAGGAAGAAAAAGGATGAAAAAAAAAAAGAACCTTTAGATTGAGTTTGTAATAGTATATAAAATAAGTTAAATGAGACTGTTAGATAGTAAGGGAATTGCCCTTGAACCTTTGGTAACCACGAATCTAAAGCCTGCAAAGGTAATAAGTACATCCCTGTCGATAATCACCCTAAATGTAAATGGACTGAATGCACCAATCAAAAGACACAGAGTGACTGAATGTATTAAAAAACAAGACCCATCTATATGCTGCCTACAAGAGACTCACTTTAAACCCAAAGATATACACAAACTAAAAGGGAAGGGATGGAAAAAGATATTTCATGTAACTAATAGGGAGAAAAAAGCAGGAGTTGCTGTACTTGTATCAGACAAAATAGACTTCAAAACAAAGAAATTCACAAGAGACAAAGAAGGACATTACATACTGATAAAAGGGTCAGTCCAACAAGAGGATATAACTATTACAAATATATATGCACCCAACACAGGATCACCTACATATGTGAAGCAAATACTAACAGAATTAAAGGGGGAAATAGAATACAATGCATTCATTTTAGGAGACTTCAACACACCACTCACTCCAAAGGACAGATCAACCAGACAGAAAATAAGTAAGGAGATAGAGGAATTGAACAACACATTAGAACAGATGGACCTAACAGACATCTACAGAACTCTACACCCAAAAGCAGGAGAATATGCATTCTTCTCAAGTACACATGGAACATTTTCAAAAATAGATCATATACTAGCCCACAAAAAGAGCCTCAGTAAATTAAAAAAGATTGAAATTGTACCAACTATATGACATTCTGGAAAAGGCAAAGCTGTGAGGAGATTAAAAATATCAGTACTTGCCTGAGGGTGTGGGGCAAAGGGACAAACAGGTGGAGCACAGAGCAGTTTTAGGGCAATTAAAATCCTCAAATGGTGTATATACCATTATAATAATGGATATGTCATTATATGTTTGTCCAAACCCCCAGAATGTACAACA
This sequence comes from Phataginus tricuspis, assembly GCA_029783875.1. Classification (NCBI taxonomy): domain Eukaryota; kingdom Metazoa; phylum Chordata; class Mammalia; order Pholidota; family Manidae; genus Phataginus; species Phataginus tricuspis. The sequence continues at coordinate 18,863,697 of JAQQAC010004068.1, forward strand.
CCAAGGGTGAATCCTAATGTAAACTATGGACTTTAGATAATTATGATGTGTCAGTGTAGGTTCATCAATTTAACAACCGTACCACATTGGTCAGTGATGATAGCAAAGGAGGCCCCACATATGTGGTACAGGGGGTGTGTAGGGACTCTCTGTACCCTCCTTTTTAATTTTGCTCTGAACCTGAAACTCTTCTAAAAAAACTAAGTCTTTAAAAAATAGCATAACAAACCCAAAATATATTAACATAAATAACATGTAAAAAAACCCACTGTCCTAAACAAAAAATAAAAATAATGAGAATGTACTATTTTACATTTTACAAATTTCTTTAATGTCTAGAGATATCATTTGTATATCTTACAGCCTATGAAAAACACTATACCTATGTGAGAGAATGAGAGTGAAAAAGGTAAATGATGTCTTAGTATTATAATGGAAATAGTTTTAACTTCATGGACCCCCAAATGGGTTTTGAGCAAACACAGACCACACTTTGAATGTTGCTGGTTTGGTTTATCTATCTTTTCTATATTGGGTTTTGATAAATTGTAATTTTCAAGAAAATTACTTGGATCATACAAATGGTTCAAATATATTTTGGAGTCAGGCAAAGTAATCTAATTTTATTCTTTAATTTCCTTTATATCTGTGAGGTTCTCCCATTATCTTTTGAGTATTCATCTTTGCTCAATTTAATCCACAGCAGTTATTGTAGAGAACTAGCTCTTGGCTTATTATTTTTTATTTAGTTATTTGTATCTTAGTTTTCTAACTCATTAGTTTCTGTTTCTTATTTTTATTAATTGATATCTTCACTTTTTCTTCTGTGTACTTTGTTATTTTTCTTCTAACTTCTTGAGTTTGACCATTTAATTCATTTATTTCATTCTTTCCCATTTATTAATATAACTATTTTTAATGCTATGAATTTTCCTATAAACACTGCCTTAACTGCATTTCACAGGTTTTTATACATGGTCTTTAATTACTTTTTTTTTTCAAGTCCACAAAATCAGGTTCCATTACCTCTTGGACCCAATAAGAATTTCAGATTAAAAAAACTTCTAAGTGACCAGGTCTTTTTGTTTTCTAGCTTTGCTATTAATTTCTA
>JAQQAC010004068.1:18865307-18883334 GCA_029783875.1 Phataginus tricuspis
TAAGTTGTGAAGTGTATCCTTTTTTCTCATACTCTCTAGAAGAGTTTTTGGAAGCAATTTTAGTTTGACAGTTATTTTTTTTCCATTACTTCAAAGCTATCTTTCCTTTGTCTCCTAGCTTCTTAGTTTCTGTTGAAAATGAAACAATCTGTTTCCTTCAATCTCATAGTTATTCCTTTGAAGGTAATAATTTTGTTTTTCTCTCATACTTTTTAAATATCTTCTTTTTTATTTTGGTCTTCAGTTATACTATGCTATGCCTAGGTATGTTTTTCTTTTAATGTTACTGTACTTGAGATTCATAAATGCTTCCTGAATATGTACTTTTATCAAGTTTTAGAGATTTCTCAGTCACCTTTTCAGAGATTACTTCTGCTACACTCTCTCTCTCCTGGGACCCTAATCACCTTTTCAACAACTTTTGTGCCAGGGTAAATATAAAAGATTAAAACTTTAAAAATTTTTGCTTCTTTTTGACAAGTGGGGTCTATGTTCTCTGTGCATGAGAGTGAGCAAGCCATGGGGCATAGCCGATCAACAGAATAAGAAAACAGGATTTACCAGTGTCCAGGCCCACACATCAGAGACCAGAAGCTTCCTCTCTTGGAATGCGTGCTAGGGGAAGGCAGCTGTCATGTAAGAAATCCAGCTACCCTGAGATGGCCATTTATGAAGGGAGAGAAATACAAGCCAGTCCCAGAAATCCCAGCCATCCCAGTCCTGGACCAGATGAAAAGAGTACAGAAGTCATCTCGAGTGTTCAAGCCCTAGGATATGACATGTGGAGAAGAACCAAGGTCTCAGACTTACGGATCTAGTGGAGCTATCCCAGGCATCGTTAGCTGTTCGAACTGCCCCAGCTGGAGAGGAAGACACGTGGAGCACAAATCGAACCTGATATGTCCCTGAATGAATTCCTAACCCTCAGAATTATGAGCATGAAAAAAGGTTGTTGCTTTTTTATTTTAGTAAGTCTTGGGGTCATCTGTTCCTATTGGGAGAGATAATCCTCCACACAGGCCCCAATGTCCCTGCGCATTCTTGCTTGGTGTGCCAAGAATTCCACGCCCTAGCCGATTTTTTACCTGGGCCATTTCTCAGGGTTGTATTTGCAGCTGGCAATTCTGAGGCCTAAGTAACATCTTTCTCTGGGACAAGGAGTAGTCTTTCTGGGAGAGATGTTGGGTAAATTCTCCAAGTCCATTATTCTCCTGAAGTGATGCAAACACACTTGTGTGCACAGTATCCACAGAAACCCCTCCATGTTGCTACTGTGGGGCGGGGGGGGGGGCAGGTGCAGTTTAGAAGAGACGACGCAGTAGGATGTCTATGCTGCTTTGCTGTGCTATGAGCAATCAAGTCCTTCTTCTGATCTAGGAGTCATGTCAACTGATCGCACCCAGGAAGCAGTAACAGGCTACCTGATTAGTTGACAAAGTAAAATCCTAGATCCTTCGCAATTCTTGACAGGTACAGAGCGACGGAGAGCTGGAACATACCCCATGTGTCTTTCCTTTATTTTCTACCTTTACCTCATTGTGTTTCAGTCTAAATATTTTCTTCTAACCTATATTGTAATTCACTAATTCTCTCTTTATTTTGGTCTTATTTGCTGTTCTCAATAAACTTCCATTTGGTTCCTTTTTACAATTTTCAGTTCTCTACCAAAATTCTGAATTCTTTCTCTTTTGATTTTTCTATCAACATAATTATGTTTAGTTATTTCAAAGCCCATATACAATTCTATTATCAGGATCCCCTATAGATATTTCTACTGTCTGCTGTTTCCTCTTCCTGCTTGGTCACATTGTCTTGTCTCCTTATGCCTTTTTTTTTTAATTCAGTGCTTAATATTGCATATGAAAAATAAATTTAGGTGTGATTGGAGACTTAGGGTAATGTCACCTTCCTCCAAAGAGAATTAACATTTACTCCTAGTAGATGACTAGAGACACGGAGTCACAGATCACCTTAATCTAATCACTGATTGACCTATTTCAAAGCTGGAATTTATTTCTAAGGTATGTAGCACTTCTGGGGTTCCAAGCTAAGCACAGAGGGCTTACTTGGACCAATCTTGTCGAACTACAAACAAATGTTTTTGTTTTTCTAGTCTTAAGTGTCCATCATAAACTCTGCTCAGCTTCTCATCTGCCTTTCAGAGAATCAGCAGATGCTGATAATGGGAAAACAGCCTGAAATGCCAGACTCATCTCTCTGCCTTAGTAGCATTCTGATACACTCAAACACAGGTCGATTATATTTTGTCTCATTTTTCTAATTTTTTTCATTGGAGTGTTAATCCAAATAATTTATCCAACATTACCAAAAGTAGAAAACTCCTCCCAAGACAGACTTAATGTGCTTAATATGTAAGGATTTTAGAAGTTCTTTTTTTCCCTTTTCTATTATGGGCCAGACCCATACAAGGTTTGTTTTCAAAATATTCCTTGTATAGACATCTTTAAAGATGATGTGTATTTTCAAATAAACCAAAAGGATACACGTTATTAACTATGAAATACCTTTATAAAGTATCATTTACACCAAAACATTTTACCTGGAGTAGTGAAGAAAAAACATTTGGAATAAAACTTTTCTTAAAAAAATAGAAAGACTTTTAAAGAAGAAAAAAATGCACCAAAGTAATTTCACACTTAAATTAGGAAGAAGAAAAACTGTATCAGCTTTCGTATTTTAATACTTTCCAATTCTAATCACCTCTAAACATTTATTAAGATTATCTAGTAATAAAATACCACTTATCGTGACTCAGTGCTCCATTCCAAACATTCCAAACATAATATAGTGTTTTTCTTGTATTTTTTCCCTTGAAAAATTACATAATCTGATGAAGATTTGAAGTTTACTGAAATATTATATATGCCAACACTTACCGTGAAAAATATGAAAATCAATATAGGGATGTGAACCTCTTCTTTCTGATTCAAATCCTGCCCGACTCCTTACGCGTACATCTCCTACACAAAGTCAAGAACAGAACATCAGCCTGGAGGCTGCCGTTTGGAAGACGCTCCCGAGCGCGACAAAGGCCCACTGGCATCTCACTCTCGAGGAATGGCCTGCTAACAATATGTGCGGAATAAGCCGTCAAGAGGTGGTGTATTTGAATGAGTTTATAAATTTTCGGTACTGAGTTGCAAGGCTAGATGAGGAGTTTTGTTTTTCTTTAAATCTATTCCTACAATAATAATAATTATAGTCCATATTTTATAGTTAGCCTTCTGAAAGATGGCTCAGGTGTATGATAATCCAACCTGGTATCTTATTACTGACACAGAGTTGAAAAAAAAGTCGTCAGCACAAAACTTTAAAAAGCCATGGTGAGAAACAAATACTAATTGTCTACACTGTGCCTAACACTGTATTACAGACTACAAGGGATATGAAGAAATAGAAAAGAAACGACCCATTCTTTAGCAGCTTGCCATTTTATAAATGAACAGAAAAGTAATATGTTAAAGATTTGCCTTGAAATGTTTAATTTGATCAGCCTTCTCTTTTCTCACCAAGAGCGGGTGCCCCAAGGCCTGCAGTCGGGGTCACACTTTGGTGCTTGCAGGCTCAGTGTGTTTTCCACTCGTATCCATATGACTCATGGATCTGCTTCTCCACGCAGACCTTTCTCACTGCAACCAGGTACCAGGCATTCTCCTTGTGCCTCACAGGCACTATTTGATTTAATTCTCGAACCAACTCTGAGAGGTAGGAATCTTAATCACCATTTTACAGATGAAGAAACCAAGACTTCAAGGAATTAAGCAGCATGCCCATGCCACACAGCTAGTGTCAACGGAGACCAGCAGGTCGACCTGGCTCTGGGGGCCGCTAGGACAGCACTTTTCCCTCTGTGCTTCCACAGGCTCCGAGTTCATCACCTTTAAGTCTTCAGGCCCTCTATGCCTGTTCTTTTGCAATCCTAACTCATTTAGAAGTCTTTCTCGCTTTCTCTGTTTCTCTAATAAGACCATCATTTCCTCCAAGGCTCACATCACCTACTGTGAGCCCACCTCACAATAATTAATCACCTCTCTCTTGTGGTGACTATTTTATTCAGCAAAAAATGTTACAGAGTACTCATTACGTGTCAGGCACTGGAAATACAGCAGTGGGCAAAATACATAAAGTCCCTGTTTTCATGAAGCTTATCCTTTCAAGGAGTGAGACAAATAACAAAACAAATAAGTAATTTCATCCTACAAAAGATGGTAGTAAGCAACATGGAGAAAACTGAAGCTGGGAGGGAGGTGGGGAGCAGTGATTCCCTGGTGCAGAGGCCGCCTCACTGAACAGGAGGCAGGTGAGCAGAGGCCTGAAGGAAATGAGGCAGCAAGCCACACGGCCGTCGGGAGGCAGGGGTTTCCAGGCATTGTCACACGTAACTCCTCGGAGATGGGGGCATGCCTGGCATGTTCAAGGCCAAGCCAGGAGGCCAGCATGGCTGGAGTGAGGGGAGTGGGGGTGGTGATGGGAGGTGAGGTCACAGAGGTAGTAGGGCCTTCGTGGGCCATCATAACAGCTTTGGCGGTTACTCTACAATAGAAAATACCATTGGAGGATTCTGAACAGAGGCATGAGATTGATTTAACTTATGTCTGGAAAGGCCCACCCTGGCTGTGTCGACAAGAATTGAGTAGAGGAACACAGGCAGATGCAGGAAGACAAGTGCTATGACGAGGACATACCTACGGCTCAGGGGCGGGAGAATATGGGGGGGGGTCAAAGGGAACAAGTTATAGTTCACATGTACGACCATGTGACTACAGTTAATAATAAAAAATTAATAACTATGTCTTAGATTGGGATGGTAACAGCACTGGGATAGTGAAATTCTGGATGTATTTCAAAGATACTGGCCAAGAAGACATGCTGAAGAAGTAGACATGGAGTATATAAGAAATAAAAGCTAAGAATGGATCCAAGGTTTTTGACTTAACAGCCAAAACATAGGAGTTCCATTTTTTGAGATGGCAAAAGACTGCAAAATGAACAGACTTGGGAACACAATCTTCTGTTTACTAGATACGTTAAATGTGAGCTGCCCATAGCACACCCACACACAGACGTTTTACGGAGTTAAAAAAGTGTGTATGAGCCTAAAGCTCTGTTTCAAGGAGAACAGAATCCTGAATATATTTGTTGAGAGAGATCGACACAGTAAAGAGGAAAAGCTGAACACGCATAGGGAAAAATATGTACCGGAGCAGAATGAAACTGAGGCAGATAAGATACACAAGGTGAATAAAAAGGGAAAAAAGGAAAAAGAGCAAAAACAGGACACTGGGGAATACTTAGGCTTAAGAGTATGCAAAGGAATTAGTGAGACATACACAACACCCGACCAGCAGCGAGAGCAAAGACGGGTCCGGATGATGGCAGCGGGGGGGAATTCCGAGCCTGCCGAGGGGAGTCTAAGAAGAAAGGAGAAAAAGTGCCTGTTGGAGTCCTAATAGCACATTTTTAATAGTCTGAGCCAAGGTACGAGGGGTGGAAGAGTGCATGGATCATCAGTTAAATCTGGCAAAGAGGAGGGAGAGAGAAAGAAAATTATATATACACATGCACATCTAAATGCATTTTACCTTGCGGACTTCAGCAATACATTAAACATTTAAGAATGGAGACTAGAACACAATAAATGGTCTTCCTTGATGCCAGCTGAGAACAAAATAGATCCAGTGACAGGATCAAGTATTTCATGGCCTCATCTTTGTCCACGTTAGCATGGACATGTCTTTGGTATGTGGCAACTCTACAGACCTAAGACTCTTTGTATGAATACTCAGGATGCAACTTAGAACTGTGCACTAATGACAGAGTCCTAGTTATTAAGCCGAGATTTCTCAATTAACCTGCAACTCTCAAATGACTCTCTTTATTCACATCACATCAGTCTTGGTTTTCAGACTTTAGACTTTAAAGTAATAGATTATTTTTGCTGCAAACAATGATGAAAAGCTATATAATGAAAGATATCCCAATCTCAACTGTAGATAACAAAATTAACTAATATTGGTACAGAATAAAAAATGCTTACCTAGCATACGAATGTACAATGCTGTCTGATCAGAACTGTCATAGGATATAGCTCCACGCCGCTAGAGAAAAACAGACATGCATTTTTAATGTGTGACAATCAAACGTGATACACATTTCAACAAGTATGTACTTATTATCTGTGAAGCATTGAGCAAGAGAAGTTGATATACAAAATTAAGTCAGATACGGCATCTACCCTTGAAATCTCTAGTTGTGAAGAAGACAGATAATTATGATGCAATATAGTTAAGTACTACTACAAAAGAGAGGATAAAGAGTGAACATGCAGTAGATGGAAATTTAACATCAGGAGAAGCCCACCTGGGGAGAGAACTCCTACAGAGTAGAACTGAAGAAGAGATATGGCCCCAGTATTATTCTCTTCATTTAAACGTAAGTGAATAAACAAAGAGAATCATCAGATATCTGCAGAAACCTATTTGCTAAAAATACACAAAACAAAATAACAACCAAATGTCGTCCCAGAGGCTAGCAAGAAATAAGATAATTAAAAAAAAATGTAATCTGTGTACTCAAAAATCTGACAAAACAGTTAACCTATAAAACAAAAGACAGAGTGTCACTGAAGGAGATTTAAAAATATATCTGTGTTTAAAAATAAACATATAAAAATGTATCTTCCAAAATTATTCATAATAGCCCCAAATTTGGAAACTCAAATGTCCAGTAACTACTTAATGGATAAATGAAATGTGGTAGATCCATACAATGTTGTATTATTCAGACACAAAAGGAATGCAGTACTGATACATGCTACACCATGGATGGACCTTGACAACACTGTGCTGGGTGAAAAGAGCCAGCCACAAAGGACCACGAAGTGCATGGTCCCATTTATAGGAAATATCCAGAATAGGCAAACCCATAGAGGCGGAAAGTAGATGGGGGGTTGCCTAGAGTTGGCAAGAAATAGGGAGTAAATGCTAATGAGTATGTAGGGTTTCTATGCACACTGATGAAAATGTTCTTGAATTAATCATGGTAAAGTCTGCACAAGTCTGTGAATATACTAAAAATCACTGAACTGTACATTTTAATGGGTGAATTGTATGGTATATGAATTATATTTCAAAAAGCTACTATAAAAGGTAACAGATACTGCAGTTAAAATATACTTACAAAAACAAAAACAAAAAATACGAGCTGAAACACCCCTAGCAAGTTCTGCCAACTGGCCTGTCACACTCACCTCCCTCCCTCTATTTGCACTTCCACATTCTGCTTCGGGCTCCTTAAATGGGATGCTGACTGGTTTCCCCACTGCGCCGCCCGGCCCCCGGTCCACTCTTCACACAGACACAAGAGTGAACCTCTCAGCTACTGCTCAAAATCCTCCGATGGAATAAAGCCCAAACACCAAGCTCTGATTCTAAAGGCTCCATGATCTGCCTACCCTTGGTCCTCCTGTCCTCCCCCTCCCTCTCCTCGTCACCACGACCAGCCACACTGCCCTCCTTGCTTTTCCTCAACCAGGTCAAATGTACAGTCTTTATAATTGTTCCTACATCCAGCATTGCCCCATCACTGTTCCCTTTATAACTGTTCCCACGTCCAGCATTGCCCCATCACTGTTCCCTTTATAGTTGTTCCCACATCCAGGATTGCCCCATCACTGTTCCCTTCCTACCTCTGAGCTTCTAGATGACATGTCTTCACTTCAAAGAGACATTCCCTGACTACCGAATCCCAAGTAACCCGAGAGTTAACCTCTTCCACAGCTCCCTACTTTTAGGCTCGGTAGAGCACTTAGCTCAAGTTAATTTGCTTCTTCTAAAATAAAAACCACAAGAGCGGGTACTATGTCTGTCCTATTTACCACTGTACAACCTGGTCCCTGAAACAGTAGCTTTTAGTAGATACTAAAATAAATTTTGGTAAATAAATGATTGAATGCATTTATCACAAATAAATAAACATTTGTGGCAAAAAAGAATAATATGTAAGTTGATGAGTAAGTTAATGAAAAATGGAATTGATATAAAGACAGATTTAAAAATCTAGAAGATAAATCTGACCAAACCTATTAGAATCTAAGCTCTGTGGAGGTAGGAATTTCAATCACTGCTGAATCCCTAGATCTAGAATAAATCCCAATGTTTAGAATAGTGCCTGACACCTTGTCAGTGATCTAATAGTTGAACAGGTAAGAAAGTCTTAAAAAATAGTAATAAATAAAACTAGTCCTATGAGGTATTAATAAAGTAGTGTGATATTACAAAGAAATAGACAAAAGAGTCTATAGATAATTTAGAATCAAATCCAATATATACTAATTTGGTATATGACATAGAATTTAAAGATCTGTGGGGAAAATATTTAATTCAAAAATATTAAATGGTTGCTATCTGGAAGAACATAAGGCTATGTTTTTACCTGCCTACTCCGAAATAAATTACACGTGGAACAAAAATTTAAATGTAAAAAATTAAAGCATGAAAATATTAGAAAACAGGATTGTATTAAAAAAATCTTAAAGTAGAAAAGGCCTTTCTAACTGTTCTTTAAAATCCATTAGTCATGAAAACTAGATCACTTGGCCACTTAAAAATTAAATTATGTATAGTAAAATAAATCATAAACGAAGGCAAAAGACAAATCTTAAACCAAGAAAATGAGTTCAAATAGGACAAAGGGCTAGTTTTCCCTATTACAACTAAAAAGGAAAAGGAAAAGGAAAAATAAGAAGTGTCTTACAAATCAATTAGAAAATAATGAATAATATAGAAAAACAAGTAGGACATAAATATATGTATATATTTATATATAAAAACAAGTATTTATAGGAAAAGAAATTAACCAATAAACACAAAAAAATGATGCTTGACTTCATTAACAAAAGAAGAACACACATACATTAATGCAACAAGGTTGGATTTTTATGTCAGATTAATGATCTTCCCTTATAAAACCCTGGCATGAGATTTGTAACTCCTCAACCTATACCTAGAAATCTCAAGGAAAAATCATGCTTTTTACTATAATCAAAAAAATTTTACTTAATAGCCCTCATTTGGCTTTACTATGCAAAACCATCTCCCCAAATCATTGTTATTATCTCCACAATGGTTAGCATTTAAGGAAAATTATCAAACTTTTATGCAAGTTCATGTATCCTTAAAAAAACAGGAACTAATAGTTCATGAAATGTAAAAGGAACAATAATTCAAATGAAAATAAAATTCTAATTTTCAACATTGGTTGCTTCCAAGATGGTAGAGCACAGAGGTAGGAGGAGGGCTTTTCAATGTATATCTTTTGAACTTTGTAGCATGTGTAGCCATTACATAGTCACAAAATTAGTCAAATTAAATAAGAATCTACTACAAAGAAATCTACGAAGAAAAGCAGGATCTCAAATCCCAAGGGACTAAGTCACCCCTGGTGGCGGCAGGCTTCCAGTGTCTTCCACCTAAGGAAGCCTCCTGCAGTGTTTCAGGGTAAACTATTTATTTGGAGCAAGCAGCCACTGTAACCACTTGGGATTAAGAGGCACCACTCATGCCTGCTGTTTCAAATGCCACACCTTCATGAGATATCTATTTTATTAGATTACAGGACTCCCCTTAATATTGCATATTAGAGGAAAACCTACTAGCCTGGAGAGTGCAGACACGGAAATAAATATTTCCATCAGCAAACCATATTAATGAAACTACAGATATCATTGTGTAATAGCTTGTCAGGGCCAACACTTATCCAACCTGCTGGTGTCCAATAACAACTGGGATAAATAGCTTGTTAAATTTAACTTGTTATCTCTAACAGTCCTTGTCAGGACAGTGGTTGGCATGATTTTTTTAATGTAGGAGCCTATTTACTAAAACAGCCACTGATTAGGAAGGCAAAATTTCATTTATCACTTCACATATTAAGGATTGAGAACGACTGACTAATATCCGCTCTCTGTTAAATAAAATAGTGTTAAGTCCAAAACTGGGAAATGAACATAATCTAGATTATAACTATGACATGCTAAATTTGTTTTATGGTAATCACTTTAGCCTTATTTGTAGAGGCATTAATTTTAATACGAAAATGGTAGGGTCTGTATTAATCATAGTAAAAACTTGGTGAATAGAATTTAATTTTAAATATATATGAACAAACTACTTAGGAATGTGCAAATTATTCAAGTTAATCTATTCATTAGCAATTTAGGTAAGTCTGGCCCACAGATATTTGGCTTAAATGCCATTAATGCCAAGACATAAACCTTATGAAATAAATCCAAACAAGACAAAAATTTTTTTTTACATAATGGACTTTAAAAATATATATATCTGAACCCATCAATGAATCATCCTGAACGACCCTTCATTCACTTATCTCCTCATGGACCAAGATTAAAATGAACGTTACTAAATTCTCTTATTAAGCAATCTAGGTAGAATAAAATAACTCATTTTGGAAAAATACACTAAGAATTATTTGTAACAACGAAATTTTTATTTACAGTGAAATTGAATTATGACTATAAAAATCTGGTTGCCATATTAGAATCAATTATTTTAAACAATTATATGTGCTTTATACACCAATACTTCAGCACAGACTTAACATATATTGTTTAAAGATTATCACTTGAAAGCTATATACTAGTAAAATTTTATTTTTAATAAACCGATTTTAATAAATTTTGTGCCATACTATCAGTCATAAAACCCTCTGGGCTATCACCCACACTCCAACCTCACCGCACCAGTGAATGGAGGTAATTGAGAAGCGTCTACTTGTGCCTTTCCTAATCTAGCCATCCTGGGAACAGTCTGCAAAGTAAACTAGCACAGGTCAAAACATGGGTGAAGCTGAGCTCATCAGAAACCGACAGGCGCAGCATAAACAAGTGGGACTGTAAGGTTCCGAAGGACCTACTGCCGCGCTAGGGGTCCTGAGTGCCCTGGGAAGACACTCGCTCACCTTGAATCAGCGGGAATCACTATTCCAAAAAAGATTAGACTTACAAAGAAAATGACAAGAGGCATAAAAGTTGTTCCAGTATTGGTTAACACATAACTTTTAAAGACACACATTTTTAAGAACTGAATAACGTGCTATTGTTTTTATCTTCTTCAAGTTTTCCACTAAAATGATCTATTGAGCAAAAAAGCATGTATAATTTCTCTTACATGGTGAAAGTAATGATATATTAACTAACACTTGCTCAGAGCTCCCACTCTGGGCCAGAAAATGTTCCAGGTGCTTTCATACACGTCTTCTATGAGAGTAGGTTTTATTGGCCTGGTTTTGTGCATTAGTGAACTAATATTTTTGGTAAAATTACCAAGAAAAGAGGAACATACTACAAAAGAGGAAGCCCAGCCAAAGGTCTGAAAGCAGTTTTATTTTCTGATATAGTAAAATGAGCTTTTTCAGGGTATATCATATTCATTTTACATGTTAGAGAACATTCAGATATTTTAGTTCCTACTAAAACACTGCACTGATGGTCTCCCTGCTATTCTTCCCAACTCAAACCATAATTTTTTTAAAAAGTCACAAAATTAAAATATTAACATTCTTTCTATTTAAACCTTGTTGGTGGTTATAAAAAAAAAGTAAGTCTCTGAAAAACATCCACAATCCAACTAATGCATTATTAATATTAACTTGACCTTCATTCAGTAACCTGGCAGCTAATCCTTTAAAAACGAGTAAATAGCTGTCAGTGCAACAAAATTAATTCTTAACTTAGAAAACACAGGATTTAAAAAACTTGAGTATATTGTTTTTTAAGAGATTTCTTCAACCATTTTCACCAAGAAAACAGGACTACTTAAAGAGACAATTATGATTAAAACATGTATAAACTTGAGAAATCATGTACCACGGATTAAAATTTGACTTGAAAAAGAAAGTTGATTTTACAGAAGCTTTGTGTTTTTCAGCAAATACTGATGGCCTTATAAATTTTAAGTTAATACTCTTCAATTTCTAAATACAGGAAGAAAAAGCTGCATGTGGGATGAAAGATATAATCATTTTACACAAGCACAGAAAATTCCCAATAGCGTAAATTTTAAATATTTCCTACTTTACTTTTAGGCTCTCGTCCAGATGGCAAATGGCTAGCATTCTATCAAGCACTTCTCAAGCCTGATGCTTAGATCTAGACTTCAAAAAACAACAAATATATAATAATCTTACATTGTTTCAATATATTATACAAGTGAGGCACATATTTTAATAGCAGAAAGACATTATGAGAGAACATGACAGAGAATGGTATTTAGTTTTTTAAAAGTTTATAATTGTTTAGAAACCTCAACAATACTTTAAATATACAAGCATTAATAAATATTTTATCTCCAAAAAAGACTATTTAAAATATGTACACCAAAAGTCTTAGCTGTTAAAAAATTTTATGACCTTAAAAGGTGAATTTCTTTAATCATCAAGAACTTCTTTAAGGGAATATTACTGAGGAAACCTACTTTGATACCAAGGAATCATACCACAAAAAGCCCTTAAGGAGGCATGAGGTGGGAGAATAAAAATTTCACACAATAATATTAAGCTTTTCAGCTGACAGGTAAAACTCATAGCTCTTTTAATCAAAGAAATAAAAACTGAGGCAAAAGAAGAAACTCAACGAGCAATTCCATTTCTGCCAAATATACAAGCTAATGATGAGTGTCACCATCCTAAAAGCAAAGACGGCCGGCCTGAGAGGCAACGCACTGGATAAGAGCCGAAGCCAGACGCCAGGTCAGTGAGATTCCCCTGGGACCCATCAAAAGCCCGGCATAGCCTCCCTTGCCTCCCAGCAGGCAATGGCTTAGGAGTTTGATGAAAACCAGCTGTCCCGGGGCAGAAGCGAGGGGACACTGACTGCCCTGAACCTCCAGCAGCTGCCCTCTGAGCCTTCTCCCCCAGCGCGGGCTTCACGTCACACCGCAGGGCTGGGGCACACCGGTGTCGGTGATGTTGGAAGAAGAAAAGAAAACACCTTGGTGACGGCTGACCCAACGGTCTCAGAAAATGTAGCCGAAAGAGGTTTCAGGCTAGTCCCGAACACTTCCACAGTCTTGATACTAACATAGCGCTTTGAAACAACCTTCAAAAATGTTTGGCAGTACAAACAATTTCCTCATTTCTTTTACACAGACCAGCTTCCCAGGTATAACGTCCTGGCATTTAAAATATTAATGCTTTTTAGAAAAATACAGCCTTCCAAGACAGACCAAGCAGGAAACAGAAAAACTAAACTGACCAATCACCAGCAACGAATTTGAATCGGTAATCAAAAAACTACCCAAGAACAAAACCCCCGGACCTGATGGATTCACCTCTGAATTCTACCAGACATATAGAGAAGAAATGACACCCATTCTCCTTGAACTTTTCCAAAAAATAGAAGAGGAGGGAATACTTCCAAACTCTTTCTATGAAGCCAGCATCACTCTAATACCAAAACCGGGCAAGGACCTCACCAAAAAAGAAAATTACAGACCAATATCCCTGATGAATGTAGATGCAAAAATACTCAACAAAATATTAGCAAACCGAATTCAAAAATACATCAAGAGGATCATACACCATGATCAAGTGGGATTCATCCCAGGGATGCAAGGATGGTACAACATTCGAAAATCCATCAACATCATCCATCACATCAATAAAAAGAAGAATGAAAACCACATGATCATCTCCATAGATGCTGAAAAAGCATTTGACAAAATTCAGCATCCATTCATGATTAAAACTCTCAACAAAATGGGTACAGATGGCAAGTACCTCAACATCATAAAGGCTATATATGACAAACCCACAGCAAACATCATACTTAATAGCGAGAAGCTGAAGGCTTTTCATCTAAGATCGGGAACAAGACAGGGGTGCCCACTCTCTCCACTGTTATTCAACATAGTACTGGAGGTCCTAGCCACGGCAATCAGACAAAGCAAAGACATACAAGGCATCCAGATTGGTAAAGAAAAAGTCAAATTGTCACTATTTGCAGATGACATGATACTGTACATAAAAAACCCTAAAGACTCCACTCCCAAACTACTAGAACTAATATCTGAATTCAGCAAAGTTGCAGGATACAAAATTAACACACAGAAATCTGTTGCTTTCCTATACACTAATGATGAACTAACAGAAAGAGAAATCACAAAAACAATTCCATTCACAATTGCATCAAAAATAATAAAATACCTAGGAATAAACCTAACCAAGGAAGTGAAAGACCTGTACTCTGAAAACTACAAGACACTCCTAGGAGAAATTAAGGAAGACACTAACAAATGGAAATGCATCCCATGCTCTTGGCTAGGAAGAATAAATATTGTCAAAATGGCTATACTACCTAAAGCAATCTACAGATTCAATGCAATCCCTATCAAACTACCAATAGCTTTCTTCAGTGAACTGGAACAAATAATTCTAAAATTCATATGGAACCAGAAAAGACCCCGAATAGCCAAAGCAATCCTGAGAAGGAGGAATCAAACAGGGGGAATTACGCTCCCTGACTTCAAGCTCTACTACAAAGCCACAGTAATCAAGACAATTTGGTACTGGCACAAAAACAGACCCACAGACCAGTGGAACAGAATAGAAAATCCAAACATTAACCCAAACATCCAGTCAATTAATATTTGATAAAGGAGCCTTGGATATATAATGGGGAGATGACAGCCTCTGCAGCAGCTAGTGTTGGAAAAACTGGACAGCTACATGTAAGAGAATGAAACTGGACTACTGTCTAGCCCCATACACAAAGGTAAACTCAAGGTGGATCAAAGACCTGAATGTAAGTCATGAAACCATAAAACTCTTAGAAAAAAACATAGGCAAAAATCTCTTGGACATAAACATGAGCGACTTCTTCATGAACATATCCCCCTGGGCAAGGGAAACAAAAGCAAAAATGAACAAATGAGACTATATCAAGTTGAAAAGCTTCTGTACAGCAAAGGACACCATCAGTAGAACAAAAAAGACATCCTACAATATGGGAAAATATATTCATAAATGATGTATCTGATAAGGGGTTGACATCCAAAATATACAAAGAACTCACGCACCTTAACAAACAAAAAGCAAATAATCCAATTAAGAAATGGGCAGAGGACATGAACAGACACTTCTCTAAAGAAGAAATTGAGAAGGCCAACAGGCACATGAAAAGATGCTCCACATCGCTAATCATCAGAGAAATGCAGATTAAAACCACAATGAGATATCATCTCACACCAGTGAGGATGGCCAACATCCAACACACAAACAACAACAAATGTTGGCGAGGATGTGGAGAGAGGGGAACCCTCCTACACTGCCGGTGGGAATGCAAATTAGTTCAACCATTGTGGAAAGCAGTATGGAGGTTCCTCAAAAAACTCAAAATAGAAATACCATTCGACCCAGGAATCCCACTCCTAGGAATTTACCCTAAGAATGCAGCAGCCCAGTTTGAAAAAGACAGATGCGCCCCTATGTTTATTGCAGCACTATTTACAATAGCCAAGAAATGGAAGCAACCTAAGTGTCCATCAGTAGATGAATGGATTAAGAAGAGGTGGTACATATACACAATGGAATATTATTCAGTCATAAGAAGAAAACAAATCCTACCATTTGCAACAACATGGATGGTGCTAGAGGGTATTATGCCCAGTGAAATAAGCCAAGCCGAAAAAGACAAGTATCAAATGATTTCACTCATATGTGGAGTATAAGAACAAAGAAAAGAACTAAAGGAACAAAACAGCAGCAGACTCACAGAACCCAAGAATGGACTAATAGTTACCAAAGGGAAAGGGACTGGGGAAGAAGGGTGGGAAGGGAGGGATAAGAGGGTAAAAGGGGCATTACGATTAGCAGACGTAAGGTGGGGGGGCACGGGGAGGACTGTACCACTCAGAGAAGACAAGTAGTGATTCTCATCTCACTACGCTGATGGACCGTGACTGTAATAGGGTTGGTGGGGGGGGACCTGATGAAGGGGGTAGTTTAATCACCATAATATTGCACATGTAATTGTAGATTAATGATACCAAAATAAATTGTAATAAAAATAATAAAATAAAATAAAATAAAATAATAAAATATTAATGCTTTTTAGTCTATCTTTTCAACTTTTAACTCTGAATTTGCTCAACTTTTTCCTTAGACATAGGTTACATTATGAATGTCAGAGCCTTTCGTAAGTATTATCTGCGCTATTTAATATTACAATTCACTCATTTTGGATTTAGACTGACAGAGGTGGGTCTAAAGGTGCATTTTTAGACAATTTAGAGTATATTAGTCGCGAGCACTAAATACAGCCTAGCTTATATGTTTGGTAGATGTCTCCTCTTGGCTGTGTGTTTCTGAGAGCAGGCTGTGCCTATATACTCCTCCGTCTTCATGATCTCGTGACAGCCAGCAGGTTGCAGGTAATAGTGCTGAGAAAACACCTTTTATTAAACTTTCATTCATGTATTCAGCAAATACTTATTAAGATGAAACTATGCACCAGGCCCTATGCTAGATGCCAGGGGTGTAATCATTGAGTAAAAACAGAAATGGCTCCTGCCCTTGTGAGGCTTACAGTTTAGTCAGTCTACAATAATCAAAATCTGCAAAAAAAAATAAAATTGCAACTGTAACAAGTGCCATTAAGTGAAGGTAGGACCTGCCAGCGAAGTCTGGGTCTGAGCTAATTGAGAGGTGAGGGGACTTCTCCCCAGAGCCCTTGAAATGTCCCTAAGCTGAAATGAAGAGGTAAGAACGCGAAGAGGATGGGAAGACCGATCTGTGGGGACGTGACGCATGACAGTGGATTGGCTGACAAAAACAGCACCATGAGTAGGAGAGATGGGGGAGCCTGGGGCGTGGGCCAGGCTGGAGGCCCCCAGGAAGATGTTCTGTCTTCGTCCGAAAAACTCATCTCGACTGATTGTCGAACTTGAGAATAGTTTGTTGGGGGAGGGTCTGGATAGGTGATGAGGAGGCCATTGCAGAAGTCCAGGAGAGACGTGACAACAGCCTGCACCGGGTGGTGGAGAGGCAGAGAAGGGGACTGGCTGGAGAAGCACTCAGACGGACAGGACTGTGTCTGGACTGCAGTCCACGACAATGATTCAACTGTACACAAAGGATGGTACTAAAATGTTTGAAAATAGTCCCAATAGTTCAAATATTAATGCTATTTTCACTATTCAATCCTCAGTACAAAGAGTTTATTTAAAAGAAAAGTTAATTCTAGACCTGCCAAAATGAAGCATAAATTAAATTCAGAGGTCTAACTCAAAATCTTCCTAAATTGAAACCACTTCTAACACATAAATTTCTCACTGTACATTATACATTACGTATCTCTCTTCTTGCTCATGAAGCAGCAGTTGTAATGCAATCCTTGCACAAATTGAGAACATTTTATTTTGTCATGAAATTAGGTGTGATGTGAGATTGTGCAGGTCTTTGATCACACTCTGTATTCTTATAAGGTTCCAGTTATCAAACCTGAAGGATGCCAGGTGTAGGGCAGAGCAGCAAACGTGTATTTCCCAATTCTCAGGTAAGAGGCCATGTTGCCCGGGCCACAGGCTAAAACGAATTGAGGTCATTACCTGCTGCTCTGTCTTGTGCTGCACACTCCAGGTCAGCCCGCCACACCATGCAGCTTAGCTCAGGAATACTTCCCATCTTCACACTTCCCTCCCAATCAGCTGCTTAAAGAGTCATGTCTTGAGAAGCCAATTCAAGGTTATCTTTGTTTTACTTGAATATTTTTATAAATGTCTTTTTGATTAATGGTGAGCTCAAAAATCTTTTAGTTGAATAGATTAGGACTGGACAGGAGATAAGGGAAAGAATTAGAACTGAGACACACACAAAAAAAAAAAAGTAAGAAAGGCAGTCCTAAAAGTTCTCTAGTTTAAATGAATTTCTGTGAAGAATACTTCTACCATCTCAAAACTCTGCTGGGTTTGGAGACGAGAGCCTGGGTTGATT
>JAQQAC010004068.1:18888106-18984581 GCA_029783875.1 Phataginus tricuspis
GGGGGGTAGAAAAGGGAGCTGATACATGATCAGGAACACAGCAAAGAACAAAATATTAAACCCTCTCATAAAATTGCATACATAGCACCTTATCAGACATCCTTCCCTATCTTACAGCGTTATTTCTTATTGCCAGTAAGTTATGGAAAACCACTTAATATTTGCCTTTTATAGCACAAATTTATTACCATTCTCATTTTCACCCTATGCATACCCTAATTCCAACCAAATCGTCACCCAGGATTTCCTGAACACAGCCTGGACATTACTGTCACACTTGCACCCAACTCATCTCCTCAATCTGGAATGAATTTCTTCCCTCTCAGAAAAGTCATGTCAGCTTAACATCTCCAACATGTTTGTATAAAGAGAAAAATAAAATTCAGTCATTACGGCCACCAGAATACCTTATTTCAAGAATTACTGGTGAAATTAAAAAAAAAAAACTAACTAAAATACATAACTTGTTAGAGTTGAAAGTTTTAATTCATTCTATGGACAATTAAGAATCAGATTTAGTACAGGAGTTTAACAACTAATGAATAAAACATTTAAAGAGTCTCTTGTTTAGAACCTGGAATACAAACTAGTACCATAGTAGCTTTGGTAATTTGAAGTACAATTTCCAGTATAATTCATTTTAAAATTATGACTTCTGTTCACTGAAAAGTTTCTAAAGTGTCTAGTGGAAAGCAATTTTCAAATTAGTCAAGTAAACATTTCATTGGGAGGCAGATCACCCTATACATACAACTTATATGACTCTTTCTTATATTACTGTTTGAGTATAAATTGATACAGGCTTTCTGGAAAGTAATTTGTCAGTGTTTATCAGGTCTTAAAACTACACCTAACACTTAACATACCACAATTAATCTTAAGGAAATTATCATGGATAAGCATGAAGATTTAGCCACAAATATTTCATCACAGCATTGTTCACAGTGGCAAAAGACTGTAAAGTATCTAACAAGAGACTGATTTAGTTGATTGGTTACAAAGACAGAAATATAGAATATCTGCAATCATTTAAAGTGAATGCTATAAAATAAATGCTCAAACTGTTTTCAAACTTATTATAATTTAATTCTTGGGTACTTTAAACTATTTAGCACACACTGACTATAAATCCTTAGAGGCAGAAAGTAGATGACTAGCCAAGGGCCAGGGAAGGGGAGAGTGGACAGTGACTGATAATGGGCAGTTTCATTTTTAGGTGATGAAAGTGCTCTGAAATTACATATAGTGAAGGTGTCCAATATTGCACAGCATTGTGAATATACTAAAAACCACATTACAGATTTTTAAAGGGTAAATCTTCTATGGTATGTGAATTATTTCTCAAAACATGAGCATATCCAAATATTTAAAAATTTTTAACTCTTTAGGGACTCCTCCCACAATTAATTAATGATGCCAGGTTTACAGGTTTTTACACAACCTTCAATTAGGCCACCCCTTGGCATCTCTGCAATTGAATGTTTCGTGTATGTGTTGTTGATTAGCAAGGTTTGGGCTCTGAATGGACCTTCATTCTTCATTTAGGCCTGTGCATGATTCCCCAGGTAAAACTGTGCTCCACTAAGACAACTGAACTCCATAAACAAATGAAGGCAAAGCTCAGATGCATCTGTACAGCACATATTTTCATTACAACAAAGCAGTTTTATACTCATAACACGAAAAAATGCATTAGGGTTGCATATTATAATTATAATGCTTATTTTAACTTTGGCATACTTTTCAAACTTTTACATTTGTGAAAAACAAAATGGATTAGCATTTTAGATGTTATTACCAACCATCCACTGAAAATAATTTCCAACTACTTTTCCTTCAAACTTCTGGATTATCATTTAAAAGTATTCTCAACTGCAAGGGAAGCTTTAATATTGATATTTTTAAAAGTTTTCTTGAGATACAGTTCACAAACTATATAATTCATCCACTTAAATACATAACACAATGATTTTCAGTATATTCGCAGATACGTGCAATCATGACCACTGTCAATTTCAGAATATTTTTATTACCCCAAAGGAAACCCATACCTATAAGCAGTTATTCCCCATTCTCCCCTCCCCTCTGCCCCTGGCAATCATCAGTCTCCTTTTTGTGTTTATGGAAACACATTTTTATGGACAGTTCATATAAATGGAATTATACACTATGTGACCTTTTGTGTCTGGCTTATTTCACTTGGCACGTTTTATAGGTTCATCCAAATTGTAGCATGTATCAAAAATTCATTCCTTTTTTTCACTGAATAATATTCCCCTGTATGAATATACTACTTTATGTTTATTCATCAGTTGGACATTTAGGTTGTTTTACTTTTTTGCTATTTGAATAATGCTACTATAAACACTCATGTAGAAGGTTTTGTGTGGACCTATGTTTTCATTTCCCTTAGGTACATACCTAAAGGAGAAACTGCTGGGCTATCTGGTAGCTCTGTGCTTAGCATTTTGAGAAGCTGCCAAACTGTTTTCCAAAGTAGCTGCACCCTTTCACATTCCGAATGGCGGTGTATGAGGGCTCTGATTTCTCCACATCCTTGCCGACACTTGTCATGCAACATTTTCACTGTAACCATCTCACTGTGGTTTTGATTTGTGTTTCTCTGATGGAAAAGATGTTGGGGCACCTTTTCATGTACTTATTGGCCACCTGTGTATCTTCTTCAGAGAAATACCTGTTCAGATACTTGCCCATATTTTAAATTGAGCTGTCTTTTTTTATCAGAGTTGTGCGAGTTCCTTATGTACTCTAAGTACAAGCCCCTTGGTATATACATGTTTGTAATTATTTTCTCCGACTTTGTGGGGTTTCTTTTCACTTTCTTGATAATGTCCTTTGAAGCACAAAGATCTTAATTTTGATGAGGTCTGATGCATCTGTGTATTTTTTTTGTGCTCATGCTTTTAGTGTCATGTCTAAAAATCCCTTCCCAAATCCAAGGTCACAAAGACTTACCCTGTATTTTCTTCTAAGAGTTTTATAGTCTTAGTTCTTACAATTAGACATTTAATCCATTTTAAACTTTAAGGACCAACTTCATCTTTTTGCATGCGGCTATCCAGTTGCACAATTACTGAAAGGGCCATTCTTTCCCCCATTGAATGGTCTTGGCAATTGTCTCAAAAATCAGTTGACCACAGACACAAGGGTTTATTTCCTAACTTTCAATTCTAGTCCACTGATCTATGCATCTATGATGAAAGTACTCAAGTACTATAAGCATAAGTGTCAGTACCATATCGTCTTGCAGTAAGTTATGAAATCAGAAGTCTGAGTCCTCCTACTTTGTTCATTAAGATTGTGTTTTGCTATTCTGGGTCCCTTAAAATGCCACATGAAACTCTAAATCAGCTTGTCAATTTCTACAAAGAAGTTAGCTGAGATTCTGAGAGGAACTGTGCTGAATCTGTAGATCGATTTACTGATACTATAATTTACTGATATATAGTATCAAATATGATACTATATATAGAAAGCACTGAAGACTCTACCAAAAAAACTATTAGAACTAGTAAGTGGATTCAGCAAAGTTGCAGGATACAAAATCAATATAAAGAAATCTGTTGCATTCCTATATTCTAACAACAAACTAGCAAAAAGAGAAATCAGGAAAATAATTCCACTTACAATTGCACCAAAAAGAATAAAACACCTAGGAATAAACCTAACAAAGGAGGTGGAAGACCTGTACTCTGAAAACTGTAAGACACAAGTAAATGGAAATCTATCCCATGCTCATGGATAGAAAGAATTAATATTGTCAAAATGGCCATCCTGTCCAAAGCAATTTACAGATTCAATGTGACCCCAATCAAAATACCAATGGAATTTTTCAATGAACTAGAGTAAATAATCCTAAAACTTATATGGAGCACACAAGACCCTGAATAGCAAAAGCAATCTTGACAAAGAAGAACAAAGCTGGGGATATTACATTCCCTGACTTCAAGCTATACTACAAAGCTATAGTGTTCAGAACAGTATGGTACTGGCCAAGGAACAGACCTATATAGATCAACGGAACAGAGAGCCCAGATATAAACCCACACACACATAGTCAATTAACACATGAAAAGAAGCCATGAATATACAATGGGCAACAGTCTCTTCAATAAGTGGTGCTGGGAAAACTAGACAGCTACATGCAAGAGAATGAAACTAGATTACTGTCTAACTCCATACACAAATATAAACTCGAAATGGATTAAAGACCTAAATATAAGACATGCAACCATAAAATTCTTAGAAGAAAACAGGCAAAAAATCTCTTGAACATAAGCATGAGCAATTTTTTTCTGGACACAACTCCCCAGGCAAGGGAAACAAAGCAAAAATAAACAAGTGAGACAGCAAACTAAAAAGCTTCTGTATAGAAAAGGACACCATCAACAGAACAAAAAGGCAGTCTGCAATATGGGAGAATATATTCATAAATGACTTATCTGATAAGGAATTAACATTGAAAACATATAAAGAACTCATATACCTCAACAACAAAAAAACAACCCAATTAAAACATGGGCTGAGGACCTAAACAGACATTTTGCCAAAGAATAAATACAGGCGGTCAACAGACCCATGAAAAGATGCTCAGCATCACTAATAATCAGGGAAATGCAAATCAAAACCACAATGAGGTATCACACCACACCAAGCAGAATGGCCACTATCTAAAAGATAAGAAATAAAAAGTGTTGGTGATGATGTGGAGAAAAGGGAACTCCCCTACACTGTTGGTGGGAATGTAAACTGGTGCAGCCATTATGGAAAGCAGCAGTGAGGTTCCTCAAAAAACTAAAAGTAGAAAAATCAGGTGACCCAGTAACTCTTCTAGGAATTTACTCAAAGAGAACAAAATCACTGACTTGAAAAGATACATGTACCCCAATTTTTATTGCCACATTATTTACCATAGCCAAAACATGGGGGCAACCAAAGTGTCCAACAATAAATGAATGGATAAAGAGTGGTACCCATACACAACGGAATATTACTCAGCCATAAAAAAGAAATCCTGCCATTTGTGACAACATGGATGGACCTAGAGGGTAATATGCTAAGTAAACTAAGCCAGGTGGAGAATACAAATATCATATGATTTCTTTTACATGTGGAATCTAAAAACAAAACAAAACAAAATGAACAAAACAGCAGTAGGCTCATAGACACTGAGAAAGGACTGGTGGTTCCCATGGGAGAGGGGTGAGGATGGGTGGGTAATATAGGTGAAGGGGACAAAGAGGCACAAAATCTCAATCATAATATAAATTAGTCACAGGGGTGAAAGTATAGAAAATATTGTCAATAGTTCTGTAACATCTTTCTATGTTGACAGTAAGTACCCTAGTTGGGGTGAGGATTTAATAATGTATATAACTGTTGAATCATTATGTTGTATAACTAAAACCAATATAATATTGCATATGAACTATACTTCAGTAAAGAAAAAAGACTGTCTTACAATAAAATGTAATTACATTTTTAAAAAAAAGATCACCTTCAAATAGACTTTTACTTCTTCCTTTCTGATCTGGATGACTTTTCTTTTTACTAATTAACCTACCTAGAACCTCTAGGATAATACTGAATAGTAGTAATATGAGTTGATATACTTGTTCCAGATCTCATGGAGAAAGCATCCAGTCTTTCACATCAAGTGTGATGTTAGCTATGGGTTTTTCATAGATGCCCTTTATCAGATTGAGGAAGTTCCCTTCTATTACTAGGTTTCCAGGTTTTTTTGTCATGAAAGGGTGTTAGATTTTGTCAAATACTTTTTTGGCACTTACTGAGATGATCAGGTTGCTTTATTTATCTACTGATATGATGTGTTATACTAATTGATTTTTGGATCTTAAGCCAATCTTGTGTTCCTGAGATAAATCCCACTTGGTCATGGTGTGTAATTCTTTTCACATGTTGCTGTATTTGTGGTGTTAGTATTCTGTATAGGACTTTTGTGCCTATATTCATAAGAGATGTCGGTCTGTGGCCTCCTTTCCTGGTGCTGTCTTTGTTGGGTTTTGTTACCAAGGTAATATTGGCCTCATAGAATGAGTTGGCAAGAATATGGTTAACATTTGCGATTTTCAGGATGAATGAAACATTTTACCATGCAAAATAAAATAGAAAAATAAATATTGAAGCTGATAATATGACTGAAAATGTCATCCACAACCACTGTCCACTCCTCAATCAACATCCACCTCCCTTCTGTCCTTCCTTAAAGAAGCAAAATTTTGTTCAGATGTCTAAGTGGCATGTGCTTCAGGGGAGTGTGGCCACAGCCTCAGACCTGAGAGTGGCCCCAGAACTCGTCCAAAACAATCACAATGGTTCTATCTCATTTGTCACAGACTAATTTAGAAGTGGCCACGTGGAAGAATTAGGCACAATGGGAAATCTTCTGGAGAGGCTCATGGGATGGGTTTCTTTGCACTTAACATGATAACAAAATTAATGAGAGAGCCCTTCTCTTCCTCTGGAAACTGCCATGTGTGGATACATGAATTAAAACCACTTTGCAACCATGATGGAAGCTATCGTGAGGACCACTCCAACATACTAAAGACAGAAAAAGAGAAAGCTGAAAGACCGTAGGTCAGGGAGCTGCTGCGGAGCCGGTGAATTAACCAAACTGGGAGCCACTCAACCTTGAGTCTTCTTGGTAAACCTTTGTTTAAGGGAATTGGAGTATTTTGCGGCCTGCAACTAAAAACGTCCTACCTGATATAACCAGCAGAGTGCTGGAGCCTGGTCACACTGTCTCAGGAGAGCCGATTCTGCACATCTCTTCCCAACAACTCCTTCAGTGACTGTGCTGGTAGCTTCAAGTCAACCATTGTAAGAGTAATATGCGCACTACAGACACTGGCAAACACCACAAACCAGGTCTATTTTCCTTCAGAGATCCAGTTGCTATACGCATTAAGCAGCACAGTCCTGGATACAACCCTATTTCAAGTTTTTCTTTTCATCCAACCAACCTTCCTATTCCCATAATAAAATTTTAAGTCATTAATATAAAAGACCAATACTGGCATATATTTGGATTTCTAATGATACTTTATTTGAGAAAAGGCTCCAGTGTCCAAAATATTGCTAAAAATATTTAATATGAAAAATTAATGAAAACATATTGTAAATTATAAAAAACTGATATAACATCATGCACAGTAAGAGAGAGAAAGAATATATTTAGATGGCTAGATACTAGGATTGTTGAACTAAACACATTATCTCTAGGAAGGAGGATTATATGTAATTTTTATATTTTTGCCTGCTTTCCCCCTAGATTTTCCATCATGAACATATATTACCTTCATAAAAAAACACAATCCATGCCTTTAAAAGGAAAACATTTCACAATTTTTGTTCATGAGCACAAGAAGACAATACTTCTTCCATTTGTAGCCAGGAAGAGCCCACACGAGCGTTTACAAGTTGGAAGGCAGCTCCAGTTTTTAAAGTGGGTGATTCTGTGCTACTGTCTATAGTACTAACTTACAGATCTGTTCTTGACTATCAAAAGATGTCATTGGCATACACTGAATTATAATATGTATTATAAGAGTGCTGAATTCTTCACAATTCATCACTTTGAAAATAAAATCTGAGCCAAGGTCTCTCCTATTTTGAAATAAGCATGTAATCTGATTTGTGAAAGTGCACTAACTCTACTCCAAAAGATAATGAAGTAAAGGAGCATTGACCATGTGTCAGAAGAGTTGGTTTCTAGGTCTGGAGGGAAACCTAATTAGCTGTACGACCTCTGGCGAGCAGCACTCTCTCTAGACCTAAACCTTCTCGTTGGTTAAATGAAGTTAATACCTACCCATTTCTCCTCACAGGATGAAATAAAGCAGATGAAAGAAATGTCAAGCGGAAGATGGTATTACATGCTACCACTTCATTACACACTTATCTTAAATCTGGTAACAATTGTACTTTGTTCAACTCTGATACAAAAGACAGCCTTATAACCAGCCACGTCAAATGTCAGTTTCCCTGGCAACAAGTTAACTCCCTCACTGCTTTAAAAATCTTTGTATTTAAAAAAAAGTCTGTCTCTTTCTTGCTTTACTGTTAAGCTTGCTTTGAAAAATACAAGCTCTTTGCTCCTTACATTACAATACATCCCAGATGGAGCAAAGAGCAAAACATGAGGAACAAATTGTAGAAATAGAATTATTAAAAGAATAATGTAAAAGACTGTAGAAGAATACAGCACATATGTTAAAGGTGGCATTTCAAATACATGAAAAAAAGACGCAATACTTAATAAATGACTTAAGAGAAACTAGATTGTTGGTAGAAGTATGACATAGACCCAGAAACCTTAAATGGGGAAAAAGAGATGCATTTTCACTAAATAAAATATAAAACTGCTATGCATAAAAAATTATCAAAAAAAGTCATGACAAGTGATTATATAAAATATTAGTAATATTGTAATAAGACTTTGGAACATTACTCTTGTAATGCAAATAGGAAGATAATTGGAAGGTGCGTATTTAAAAAATATAAATGCCATTAAAATATACATAATATCAGTTATAATTAAAGAGAAGTTATTAAAAAAACTTAATGTGACACCTTTTTTTTTAACCTATCACATTGACAAGGATTAAAAAGACTGATAAAAGCTTAGCACCAGTGAGGGAATGGAGATGACATAAAAAAGACACAACAGGTGTCCTGCGTTACTCAAACTCCTGCTATTTCAACTCAGGAACCAAATGGATCAGGATAAATTTCCAGATGAACGTCTCATTACCTGATTGTCCCTAATCTGCCTATCCGAATCTCAGGGACTACACAGATTTGGGTAACACTGCATCTCTCACTATTTGAACTCACTGTACAAACTCTTACTGTACCAATTCAATAAAAGACTTGAACAAGGAATATATCAAAATGGTAAATGCACAGTTTTTGACCCAAGTTCTTGCATTTTCTATTCCTGAATTATTTCATTTTACCACAAGGAGGTATTACTTCTACAATAATGATGACGACAATGCTATAACAAGGTTTTAAATTAAGTACACAGTAATGATAGATCATCTGTGACTGCATCTTCCAGGGGTTTGAACTAAGCTCCATTTATAGAAGGCATTAAGTCTAGAAATCTCAAATATAATTAAAAGCCACTTCAAAAGACATTCTTACGCAACACTGAATTACCTGAAGTTTCTTTTCCAAATATAATTATTTCAGAAAGAAAACTTTTATTGCCTTATCCTTTAGAGATAATGAGGAATAATGGATTTTAATGTTAAAGTAACATGACATTATTTAATGTAACAACAAATCAAAAACTCATTGATATGTTTCAGATTCCACACTGCAACTAACCTTTATGAAACTACCACTTCTTGAGTTTTGGCATATTCACACTTATAAGAAAAGGCTACTAAAATACTCCTCTCTCTCCCAACTACATCTCAGTGGGGCCAGATATTTTTCATACACTTTAGCCAAAGCAACATTTTGCAATAATTCAATGCAGAAGCCTATATGAGAATACAGTCTTCTTTTAAGCCAGACGCTAATGAGATTTGAAAAGTGTAAATCAAAGTCATGCTAACTTTTTTACTTTGGAAAATAGTTATTTTTTTCATTAAAAGACATTATTTAACATGTAATTGGTATTGTTTTTAAAATGAATAAATAGTATGTGGATTTTCCTCAATTTCCACTTAAAAAAAAGTCAATACATAAAACCTATAGAAGCAAAAACTCTTTGGAGTGTACAATAATTTTTTAGAGTGAAAAGAGTCCTGAAACCAAAAGTTCTGAGATCCTACCCACCAAAAGGCAAACAGTGGGAACAATTTGTTTAAAACTAGGAAGAGTGAACTTTAACACCGTAGGGGTGGAGGGAAATGAAATGTTACAGATACTAAATTTGTTTTTAGATAGAATTCAACACTTTTTTTTAAAGTTAAGAAATGAGAAAGCAATGTTCTTAAAGTTTTTATATTAACCTACATATTTACATTTCCAGTGTCTTCATTTTTTCCTGTGGATTTGAGTTACCACCTGATACCATTTCCTGACAACCTTAAGAACTACTTTTAATATTTCTTGGAAGGCAGGACTACTTGCTACAAATTCCCTCAGTCTTTGCCCAGGAATGTGTTCATTTCACCTTCGTTTTTGAAGGTGAGTTTTGCCAAATACAGAATTATTCATCGGCAGCGCTTCGGACTTGCCGTCGCACCGCCTCCCTGCCGCGTGTCTGCTCGGGAGGCGGTCCTTAATCCCACTAACGCTCCCTGTAAATAGTGAGGTGTTTTCCTCTCGAATGCTTTCAAGATTTTCTCTCCTGTCTTTCCACAGACTGACTATGCTGTTTCTAGGTGTGATTCTCTTTCCACTTAACCTACTGAGGTTCACTGAGCTTCTGGATGGGTAAAGTTCTTTTTATCAGATTTGGAAAGTTTTCCAAAATGCTTATTTTCTGCGCTTTTCTCTCTCTCCTTTTGGGGCTCCAATTATGCATATGTTGTACGCTTATGTTTTCCACAGATCTCTGGGCTTTGCTCATTTTTCTTCATTTTTTCTGTTTTACAGATTGATTCATATTTGTCAGTCTGTCTTTAAATTCACTGATTCTTTTTATTGGCATCTCAAAACTGCTGTTGAGCCACTCTCAGTGAACTTTTCATTTCAGGTAGTGTATTTTTCAAGTCTAGAACTTCCATTTAATATTTTTTAACTTTTTACTTTGGAGCAAGTTTACATTTATTTACAGAAAAGTTGCAAAGATAATACAGAGTTCATGTATATGCCTCAGCCAGCTTCTCCCAATGTTAATATCTTACATAATCATGGTACCTTTGTCAAAAGAAACTGACATTGATACAAAACTATACAGACTTACTCAGATTTCACCAGTTTTTCCACTAATGTCCTTTTTCTGTTCCAGGATCCAACGCAGGATACCACTTTGTATTAGCCATCATGTCTCCTCGGTCTCCTGTGATCTGAACTAATTTCTGCTTTCATGACCTTAACAGGTCTGGTTGGGTGCTTTTCTGGAAGGACCCTGAGTTTCACTTTGTTCTTTTCTCATGACCAGGACTCTGTAAGTCTTGGAAAGAACACTACAGAGATGAAGTACCCTCTCATGACATATCAAAAGGTGGTTATTTTACTTTGGTTGTTATTATTTTTAATAATTTTTATACCCTTATTAAGAATCTCCGTTTGCTGATTATTAGTATCTTGTCTGGGCTAAATATGTGAAATTTGTCTCCTTGTGGTAAGCAGTCACTGACATCTCTGCTCAGTTTTGTTTTAAATATATTCTTGTTTTTATTTTTAAGCCTGGCCTCCTCAGGTGTTTCCCCTTTGCATAACTTAGTGGTCAACTTGTGACTGGACAGAGGTTATGCTCAAACATCTCGAGCCTGTGAGGTTTCCTCCTCTGCTGATGGATGTGTGTGTGGTAAAGGGAGATCATTTGAAGTTGTCTGTTTTCAAGTTTGCCCCAAGTTTGTCTTCCCATAGGGCCCCTTCAAGTCTCCAAGGTGCATGTATATGACTTCAGTCAATCAAATGTACGTGAATACACTGGGCCTTCTCAGGTCTTTCCTATGCTTATGTACCGCTGCATCCAGGAATATGTTTGTCTCAAACAGTACTGCAACCTCAGGCTATCTGAGTTGAGCCACTGGCCCTCCCTTGCGCTTTGAAAATTCACATCCACAGTATCACTGGGCATGAACACCACTCCAAAGAGCTGAGCCCCCTTCACATGGAGGGCGAGGCCCCTTCAGACCAAGGTCTTTATGACCTGCTTCTTGCTGGCAGAACCTCCATACCGACCGAGCTGGGACAGAGTGAGGGGCAACTGAGAAGCACGGAACTAGAATGCCACAGGTTCCCATTTCTTACTCCAAATTCAACAGCATAACACTTTTCAAAGTTTGATGCAAGTGGCCTTTGGTCAGTCTCCAGAGTACTGAAATGGTTGCTTTAGAAAAGTAATACAGAAATAAAAATTCTATTGAAATGTTAATTCTGTTTGGACAAGTAATCCCACTTTTATTAAAATCATCCTAAGGAATAACCCAAAACATGGAGAAAGCTGTGTACAGCATATTCCTACAATGTTATTTCTCCCTTAGAACTTCCCTTGCAGCTAGGTGGAGCCCTGTGACCAGAAATCACTGAGAACTTCAGCGCAATGAGACGAGGCGGGATGCCACAACCTCCTGCTCACCTCCTCCACAGTAAACTGCCTTGCACGCCCTCTTTCCCCTTCCTATTGGCTTACCTATGGATTGGTAACAACTCACAAGCACGACAAGTGGATTCCTGTATAACTTAATGGAATGAAATCACTTCACGAGCCTGTACCTATTTCCAGGCTATTATGTGCCAAAAAAAGAAAATGTTACCTTATTACTAACATTAAAAAACCATATTTTAATAAACAATACATTCCAAAAAGGCAACAAAATTATATGTGCCCACTCATCACAAGTATCTTAACATGTATATAAATATGACTAACACAAAAAGATAATGTTATAATGGTGGGACTGTGAATAATTACTCATTTTCAAGCTTTCAGTAATATTGTTTAAATTAGTTGGATACTTTTAAAAGTCAAAATTGTTGAATTAAATTAAATCTCTTTTTTGAAATGGTTTCAAAATATATTTAAGGAATTTTTACCCAATTCACTTTCATGCTGGTATAACAACACATGGATCCTCTTGGCCAGTATTCAAATCCAAGGTGCCTGGTCTGCATTCCAGCCATTGTGTTCTTTCTTTAATAACTGAAGAACTATCTACTCATGTTCCTCAAGGGCACTAAGCTATAGCAGCTTTAACCAAATAAGACTGGCTTCATGTAACTAAATAAACTTTTTCTACCTTTTAAAAAAACCTGTTGGCTTCATCTTTTATATTTGTATTTCTTAGGGAAAACAATGCAAGGAGACACCCTGGAACCTGACCCAACAAGCTTTAAGCCTTTTCTCATCCACCAGTTCCTCTCAACCTAAAAATCTGTCTGAAGAAGGTGAAAGCTGGCCCCACTTTCCTACCCCCCAAAAAATCAAGAAACTAAAATGCCTCAGGCAAAAAAAAACAAAACAGCGGCTAAAAACCTTATTGTCCTTTCATATTTGAAATTATACAACCTCTGTAAAGATGCAGCTAATTGATACACTATCTTATTTCTAAGCCTCCTAACAATTAAATTTAAGGTTGAAAATGTACAGAACTCCATAAAATATAAGTACAAATTTGTCTAATCATAGGGGGAAAAAAGGGGTGGCCGTGACTCCAACAAGACGTACCATATCATCATTTCTAGAGCTATGCTGTCCAATGAATCATTACCCACTCATCACCACAGAGTACTTGAAATGGTGCTGGTCAGAACTGAGATATGCTCTCCAAAAATACATAAAATATGTCAACACCTCTTTAATATCGATTACATCTTAAATCAGTACTTTGAATATAGTTGGTTAAATATTTCAAAGTACTTTCACTTGTATTTTACTGTTTAAATTGTGGCTACAGGAAAATTCTAAATTATATATGTGGCTCACACTATATTCTATTGGATATCACTGGTGTTATACCTGAACAGACTGGTCCAGTTTCTAATAAGCAAAATTTTATAACCATTCCTTTTGGTTTAGTACTCTCTAGTTCCATACTTTCATGCTAAAAACAGAGAGCGTGTGTTGACCTAGGGTCATGGCCCACAGAGTATTGAAGATAAGAACTGCCTATAATCTTCTGGTTACTCAACAACAGGAGTCTCACCTATTACACCAACCAAGCCCCAGGAGAAATCTGCACACTTTTATAAAGTCCTTCCAGGCTGGAGATCTGTCCTTCATTCTGACCATGTCATGAACCAGCTTTATATAAGAGCGTCTGAATACTGATAGCACTTTAAGAGGCTCTCCAGAAATCCTTCCGTCATGAAAGGACAGTGGCCATCTTGAAATGGAATCAGATCCTCTAAGACAAAAATGACTGGATGGCACGGCAGGGAATTAGGTGGCATTGCGGGAAGGGGGAAATACGAAGGAGTGTGGGCAGAGCAGAAAGCTGGACTCAGTAGGACTGAGCCATGGACAGGACTTCACAAAGGTCAGATGCACTTTTTACATTTACTGAATTATCTATTTTGTGTGAAACACCAGACTGAATGGAGCTAGATAAACAGTGCTGACTCTTAAGGAGCTCTTAATCAGACTGTCGTCAGGACGGATCAGTGCACGAGGTCAGCTGTTCTAACAGTTACTCCTGGTGGGGACCTTAGGAACTGAAGTCAGAGTTGGTTAATAAAGTCAAATAAATCAGTAGACAAAAAGCTGCAGCTAAGAGGACTCAGGAGGCCAAGAAGGAAGGTTATAGTTAAATGGGAATCCAGATATTCCAGAGGTTTGATGAATGGACTCCCCCAAACACTTTCAAGTGTTGTATGTTACTGCACGGCCTTTATGTGTGCGTGCATGTGAAACAATTCACACCAAGCAACAGATTCTCTGAGGTAGTGGTTTCCAAACTTGTAATGCATTTATTTATGAATTGTATAGATATTTTTATGTACTCTATGCAACATAAAATCAGGATCTAAAACAATAAGGTTAAAAATTAAAACGTTCTAAAATTTTATATCTTCACTAGCTTTTCTTGCACAGCCCACTTGAATTCTGCTCTAAGGGATACTAAAAAACACCACTGATTGGGAAATAAAAGTGGAAAGCCTTGGCAAAGTAATTAAAATTACACCTCAAATGTGGTGGCTGAGGCCAACCATGAAAATCTTTGAAGTCACTTCCAGGAAGTTTTTCTCTAAAAATAAATTTGGAGTATTTCAGGTAATCTACATTTTGTTTTTATCTTCACATCGTCCTCTTTTTTGTTAACATTATAAGCCACTAAAAATTCCTTTTAAATGTAATATATAAATTCTCTTTAAAAATTTAAAGATTTTAGGAAAGCTATCTAAAATGGATCCTACTTTCCATTTATCTTACTATAAAATTGGAGGTATTATCACAAAATTGAGAACATTTTGCTCGAGGGGGAGCAACTGCCTGCTGCCTGCTTTACTAGCGAGCATGCTTCAGCAGCACGTTCAGAACTTCTCAGGCCGTCCATCCTCAACATACTTTTCCAAGCATAAAAGTGTTTCCCCCTGATTCTACATTCTGGCTCTAGAAAAATATTTATACTGTCACCTTCTTCTTCCCATATATTAAAAATAGAGGTGATTAGCAATAATTTATTGACAATTACTCCACTCAACTTAAGATGAAAAGATCTTTATCAAATTAGTACGTGGAGAACAAGAAGTTTACATGTGAAAATTAAAACACTGAAAACTTTTATTAATAATAAACTTATTGTCATGATTACATCATTAAGGAGATTTAAGATTTACTACAAGTTAGCAGTATAAGCAGAACATCACTTTACTAAAAATAAAGCAAAAATGGAAGCTTGCCACAAGTATGACAAAATTCTCATTATTAATATAAAACAATTCAAAACTGATTTAAAATATACTAAGTTCCCAACAGAAAAACAGGCAATGGTAGAATAGTAATTAATAATAAATATATATTTCAAGTTTAATATGAACAAAAATCCAAGAAATGCAAACTAAAAATATTGGCAAGGTGTAAAAAGGCTCTCACATGCGGCTCGTGGATATATGAATCTGTATTGCCTCTCTGGAAATATATTTGAGAATATGCTTTGACCTAGTAAATTACATTAGGAAATAACCTCAAAATTTAGAGTAAGACTTGTGTGTGAAAATGACATCACAATATTTTATTTCTGTACAGAAAAATATTAGAGGAAAATGTTCTAAAATGTTAACAGTGGTTCTCTGGGTGGTAGGACTGATGATGGTGTTTGCTTTCTTCTTTATATGTTTTCCATATTCCATGTATTTTATGGCAAGAACATAATGAGCCCAAAAAAGTGTTCTAGTTACTTTTCAGAATTCCTTTTAACAAATATTACCCAGTTCTTCTTACAGAAACGAGTGTTTGCTACTTCTGTCTCCAATGGATAGGGCTCCTACCTCCCACTCGGCCCAAAACGTCAGCCCCCACGCCAGCAGAACAGAGGGGAGCTCTAGTCAGAGAGATCTAAGTTCAAATCCTAAAAAAACATCATTTCCACCTGTGTTACTTGGGCAACCTTTCTAAACCTCAGTGCATTCTTAAATAAGATTACATAAACTTAGAGATTAAACTAGCTCTGACGCCACAGAGGGCAGCTCAGAGACAGTGTAGAGATGACGGTGGTATTTGGGGGGAGGGAGCATGTGGGATTATAAAGTGAAATTACAAGAATATAATTTGGGATTATGGCTTGAAATGGTAGGCACGAGACTAAAGGAGTAGGCTTTTTTTCTTTCTTCTGTATTGAACACTTCCCATGTGTTGTACACTCGGGGCACAACAGTGAATAAGGTGAACAAGATCCCTCTTCCCTGATCACACATTCCACGATGCCAGGCCTGGGGGTTAAGGTTGGGGTGGAGGCCAGGCAGAGACAGACAAATAAAGCAGGTTAGTGGTGAGTCATAAATAAGACAAAACAAGGTACAAGCACAGGTGGAGGAGGGGTGCTATTTTAAGCAGGGTGGTCAAGGAAGGCTCCTCTGCAAAGAGTGGGCTGAGGCTCGAAGGGCAAGGAGCCTGGGGAAGGTGGTGAATCTGAGGAAAGCGCAAGTGCCAAGTCAAAGGTGGGAGGGAACAAACCTGGTACACTCACAGACCACTGGTCAAGGAGGTGAGACTGGCAGGTCCACGGGGATCAGATCAGATGGGGCTGGATCGCGAGAAGGAGTTCGGGTTTTATTTTCACTGCGATAGCAGCCCTTTGATGTTTTCAGTAGAGCAGCATGATCTAACTGCATTTTAAAAAGTACCTGATGGTTCTGTGGAGGAGGATTCCAGCAGCAGGCCAGCACGCCTTGAGCTGGGGAGGCCCGGGAGCACGAGTGGGGCAGACTCAGGCGGAGCTCCCACAGGGGTTGGTTTCGGCTCCTTCTCTCAAACCAAGAACAGAAGTGTCTCTGTAGAAGTCTCTCTTGGTTCTCCCAACCCCACTGCCACCCCTGAACTTCATACACCACCCTAATGAGAACCCACATCAAGTGTACTGCAATTACATATTTACATAGCTGTCTTTTCTATTGGACCAAGCTCCAAGAACCAACCCAGGAAATGTCCTATTTATCTCTGATACACCTAGCAGAGTGCCTGGCACATAAAAACTGCTCAGTAAACATCTACTGGTTGAAAGATAAAATAAATATATTTAAAACAGTCAAAGCTGTTTGTATTTGTTTCCTAGGGCTGCTAAAAGACCACAGACTTGGTGGCTTAAAAACAGAAATTTATCCTCAGTTCTGGAGGCTAGAAGTCCAAAATCAAGGTGCCAGGAGGGCCATGCTCCCTCTGAAGACTTTGGGGGGGACCCTTCCTGGCTCTTAGTTTCTGGTGCATCCTGGCAAGTCTCTGTGCTCCTGGCTTGAATCTGCATCGCGCCCGTCTCTGTTCCGCCTTCAAGCAGCCTTCTTCCGTGTGTGTGTCCGAGTCTCTGTGGGTTCTCTCCTCTTCTTATAAGCCATGTCATTGCATTGAAGGCCTGCCGTAATCCCATATGACCTTATCCAGGTTACACCTGCTAAGATCCTTACTGCAAATAAGGTCCATTCTGGGGCTTCAAGTAGACATGGATTTTTGATGGACACTATTCAACCCAGTACACCATCACCACAATGGACTGCCTTATAAAGTCATAATCTTATTATTCCAAAATGTTAAAGCAAAACCTGAGTGGCCAAAATCAGGATGTTCAACACAGATTTCTGTGCCACCTTTGTGTGTCCTTTAACCTTTCGATTTCAGTTTACTCGTATGTATGTTGAGGAACTGATATCAAGTCTCTTCTAACATTAATGTTCTATGACTCTGGACCACAAACTTTCTTGAAGATTTCTGACACTTTATTAATGTTATACTGATAAAGAGCTTCTCGAATACTTGAGTAAGTTATAGTAGAAATCTTACCTTCTCAGCTCTGAAATAAAGCAAAATATTTTTTGTAAACTGCCATCAAACTCGCTTTATTTTTCCATTAAAAATGCAGTGTATTCTTCCAAACATCAAACCACTCTGGTTCCATTTTAATAAACCACTTTGAATATCTACCATGTGCCAGTGAATAACCCACTTCTGACCACCTACTTATACTTACTAAATTAGCTAGCTAGGCCTCAGTGCCATCATAATTTTATTTCTACATAAATGACATTCTACCTAAGACATGTTATTTTTTAAGGGCAATTATTTTTTAAATATCTTTATTAATTTCTCTTACTACAAAAATGATATATTTTTTGTTTGAAAAAGAAATCACAAAAGTACAAAGATAGTAAATATTACCAGAAATCCCACTACTCAAAGATAGCCACCGTTAACATTTTGCTGAGCAACCTTCTAGACTTGTGTGTATTCATATGTTGGTGTATACAATATCTTCCATGTTTTTATTCACAAAAATCAGATATAGAAAATCAGATGTAGAAAATTTCATTAACAAGGCTAATATACAAGCCATTCTGCAGTTAGTATTTTTTGCAATTATGATGTACCTCT
Source organism: Phataginus tricuspis (assembly GCA_029783875.1). Taxonomy (NCBI): domain Eukaryota; kingdom Metazoa; phylum Chordata; class Mammalia; order Pholidota; family Manidae; genus Phataginus; species Phataginus tricuspis. Next base: position 18,906,801 of record JAQQAC010004068.1, read on the forward strand.
TTCCAAGACAAATAGGGATATATGGCATCATATTATTGGATTTAGTTTTATGCTGAATTAAAACACTGTATTTTAACCAATCCCCAACTGATGAGCACTGAAATAATCCAAATATCCATCATTACCAATGTGGCAAATTGTTATAATATAAATGTATGTGCAAATCTATGCATATAGTTTAGCAAAGTTTTGCAAATGCCCCTTTGGACAAATGCCAGGACTGCAGAAAAGGTAGTATACACATTTAAAATTGTTATTTGTAAAGACCTATTCTCCTCCCAAAAGGTTGAATCAAGTTAGCACTAACAGCTCCATATATAAGAACACCCATTTTCTCTCACCCTGCTAACACTGGGTTTTGTCAGTCTTTGCCGATATGAAAATGTTTCCCCCCTTATGAAAAACGTTTTATTTTCATTTCCTTTATTGCAAGCAAAACTGAACGCGTTTTCCAACATTTTGTATTTCCTCCTGGAGCTGCGTGAGTCTTCTGCCATTTTCAACTAAGCAGTCTTATTTTTTTCCTACAAATTTTCTTTCTGTTGCCCCATGAAAAGTAAAAAAATCCTTCAAGAATAAGGCAAGGATGTCCCTTTCACCACTCCTTTTCAACATCATATTGGAAATCCTTGGTAATATAAGACAAAAAAAGGAAACAAAAGGGATATATATTGGAAAGGAAGATACAAAAGTGTTGTTCACAGACAACATGATTGTCTATTTTAGAAAATCTGAAAGCATCTGAAAAAAACTGGAACTAATGAGCGATTATATCAGGGTTGCAGGATAATATACAAAGTCAACTGCTTTCCTATATATACCAACAATGAACAAGTAGAATTTAAAATTAAAAACACAATCCATTTACATTAGCACTCCCCAAAATGAACACTTAGGTGTAAATTTGACAAAATATATACAAGACCTGTATGAGAAAAACTTCAAAACTCAAGATGAATAAAATCAAAGAAGAACTAAACAAATGGAGAGACATTCCATCTTCATGATAGGCTCAATATTGTCAAAATGTTAGTTCTTCTCAACTTCATCTAGAGATTCAAAACAATACCAATCAAAATCCCAGCAAGCTGCCTTGGGGTTATCAACAAACTGATTCTCAAATTTATATTGAGAGACCAGAGACCCAGAATAGCCAAACAATACTGAAGAATAAAGGACTGACATTATGTGACTTACAGATTTACTATAAAGCTACAGGAATCAAGACAGTGTTGTATTAGCAAAAGAAGAGACAAACAGATCAGTGGAATGGGATAAAGAGCCCAGAAACAGACCCACAGAAATATAACTAAGTGATATTTTACAAAGATAGTCTGTCTAACAAATGGTGCTCGGACAACTGAACATCCATATGCAAAAATCAATCTAGACACAGACCTTACACCATTCACAAAAATTAACTCAAAAAGGATCATAGACCTAAATATAAAATACAAAACTCCTAGAAGAAAACAAGAAAAAACCTAGAGACTTGAGTATGGCAATGACTTTTAAAATATAACACTAAAGGCATGGTCCATGAAACAAAATAACTGAGAAGCTGGACCTCATTAATTTTCTGTGTTGTCAAATACAATGTCAAGAGAATAAGAAGACGAGCCACAGACTGGGAGAAAATATTTGCAAAAGACACATCTTATAAAGTACTGTTATCCAAAATATACAAAGAAATCTTAAAATTCCATAAAATGAAAACAACTTGATTAAAAAATGGGCCAAAGACCTTAACAGATCTCACTAAAGATGATGTATAAATGACAAATGAGTACATGAAAAGATGCTCCACATCAGATGTCATCAGGGAAATTAAAGCAATGACATACCACAATACACCATTAGAACGGCTAAAATCCAGAACAGACACCACCAAATACTGCTGAGGGTGCAGAGCGAAAGGGATTCTCATTCATTGCTAGTGGGAATGCAAAGTGGTAGAGCCACTTTGGAAGACACTTTGGGAGTTTCATATAGAACTAAACATCCTTTTACCTATGTGATCCCTCGTAGGACCCCAAAACAGCTGAAAACTTATGTCTACACAAAAATCTGCACATAGATGTTTATGACAGTTTTATTCATAATTGCCGAAACCTGGAAGCAACCAAGTTGTTCTACAGTGAGTAAATGGATACAAACTGTGGTATATCTAGACAATGGAATATTATTCAGTGTTAAAAAGAAATGAACTATCAGGCCATGAAAAAACACAGAGAAATTTTAAACGCATATTACTAAGTAAAAGAAGCCAATCTCAAGAATGGGGACTATGTGACTCCAACTATATGACATTCTGAAGAAGGAAAAACTATGGAGATGATAAAAAAAAAACAACAATTGCTAAGGGTTGAGGGGAAGGGTAATTAGATAGAAGACAGAGGATTGTTAGAGCAGTGAAAATACTCTGATACTATAATGATGAATACATGTCATTATGTACATGTTCAAACTCAGAGAATGTAAACACCAAGAGTACACTCTAATGTATAGCATGTACTTTGCATGATTATCACATACCAGCGAAGGCTCATCAATTTTAACAAATGTACCATCCCGGTGGGGGGATGTTAGTGGTGAAGGCTATTATGTGTTGGAGCAGGCAGTATATGGAAAAGTCTCTGTATATATATATATTTTTTGCTGTGAACTCTTAATTTTGCTGTGAAGCCAGAACTCCTCTAAAAAAAAGTCTTTTTTAAAAATCTTGTTTTTTAGAATCAATGTAATTGCTTTCCTTAAAAATATATGTTCACTATTAAGAATTCAAGCAAAAAGTAAAATGATGGTCAAAAATTACCAAAAAAATTCCATCACCCACCATTTCATACACAGTGAAAACATGAAAGGCTAGAAAGTGAGCTCTTTGTATATTGGGAATATTAATTCTTTCATTCCCCAAAGTGAAAATAGCTTTATTTGTACGTTAATTTTTAAAGAACAGGTGAAACATGTCTCTCATTACAGAAGATTATTCCTGTTAAATTGCACATAAATCACATTTCAACAAATCAAATGGTACCATCCCAAATGGCCCATTATACTTTCAATAATGGTTTTGCTTTATCTCTGATTATATTTTAAGTAGAGTAACTCAAACATTTAAAAAATCTTTGCACTGTAAGTTGTTCAAATAATCACTGGTCTACAAACAAATGCTTAAATGTGTTCAGACCTGATACTCAAAGGAATAATGTTCAGTAAAGAAAGACTGTTACTTAAGGAAATCCTATAGATCAATCCTTTTTTAAGGAAGCAGGAGACACAGAAACGCAACAGATTCAAAGGTGGATGAACAAGGTTTAAAGCTCTAATTTCTCCACTGTCTGTGAGCTTGGAGAAATCAATCTTTCCAAGTCTCAAAGATCAATATAAAATCTTCAAAATGTTGAGGTGAATAAAATTATTTAAAAGGGTCTCTTTCAAGCATTAATATTCTGATTCCATTCCCAAATCGATCCCCATGTGATTAAATATGGAGACCCAGGATTAGGAGCAATCAAGGACCAGAAAACAAATCAATGTAGAAAATATTATTTGACGCACTGATCAGCTGAGTCACAAGGTACGGCTACAGAGAATGGTGAAATACAGCAACAGGTGACAGGCGGAATATAGCGAACCAGTGTCTACAAAGTGGGTCATGCATGCATGCCCTTGGATATACATGAACATGGGATTTCAAGGAAACTGATTTCTATGTTCTCAATTTCCATATGTACACTTTCCCAGAACGATTCTCGATACGACATGTCAGTTCTCGTTTACCTCCTTCCCCCTTTCATCTCTCCCGCTCTGTCACTTCATTAAAGAAAACCGTAACTCTCAACATTTCCTGAAACCTACTACTGTGGAGCTGGGGTCTAAAAAACACCTAAGGAGCCAGATGGGAGAATTCAAAACATTCATGTTGAGAAAGTTAGTTGCTCCACAGACTGTGGAGCAACATTTTTCTCAAGTCAAGGAGGTCACCAATTCTTACCTCCATGAAAATGGAAGGAGAACCAGCTGCTACCTGATAAAGCATTAAAAATAATTTTGACAACAGATCACTTTGTTGTCAACTCAGTAGAATGCGTGACCTAAAGCACTTTTTATTACCATCTAAATTTGTGAGTGAGATTTCTCAATACTTTCACTATTAAAACAGAGAATCAATGCAGAACACCATCTTTTCTAAAATATTTATAAATGTATACAATATTTATAAATGCATTTCTAATAAAATTTTACTGTTCTATTTAATAAATTTTATAGTTGTCTAATTCCCATATGTTGTCTTGATTGTCTACTATCACCATATTGACAATTCTGTCCAAAACAAATGTGACACTGCCTTACAAACAAAGGAAATTTTAAGTGCATTTAATTTTAATTGTTTTTGCATAGAACTTGGAAGAACTGGGTGACACAGCTAAGTTAAAACACTTTTTATTCCCATATACTAGATTCATGAATGGATTTACTTCTGTTATAGAAAAGTATGATAGCATGACTAATAAAATACTATTAAAAGTATAAAAGAATACATTAAGATAATACTATGTAGTAACAGTAAACATAGTTCAAAGAGAAAAATAAGGAATGTAAAAATTCTGACTGTTAAAATTAGGAGCTTATTTACATCTTTGTTTTTAAATGGATGACGAGGACTATCAAATTGCTAAAAATTTTCCTGGATATATTAAAAATAATAATTTAAGTAACACACCAAAAATTAAATCATTTATGAATATTGAAACTTAGAGAAAAAATTCTAAATGTGTGAGAGGGTATACAGCTTGTTTTTCAAGGTCTTTGAAGGCATCTGTAAGCAAAAATGTTTGTAAACCTTGTAGTAAAAGTCCTAACCTTCCTTAGACAACACTGGATATTTCAACATCCCTGCCTGGATGCCCCCCAGACACCACCAGACTCTATATAGTCAAAGAATCTACACTTCACCCCTCCTCCACACATACAAAGAAGGAAAAAGAAGATAAACTGCCTCTTCTTCCTATTTATATTTTTGTCACTAGCTTCATGGTTTATCTGATCTAAAAAACTGGGAAGTTTCTGTTTTTGTTTTGTTTTTTTACCTCCCAAATCAAATCAGCTCATAGGAACTAACTCCTAACTTTTTCTCTCTGTTCCTTCCACTGCAGTGTCCAATACCTCTTAACTGGCCATCATGGAAAAGCCCTTCTTCAGAACTTACTACCTTCCCAGTATCTCCCAGGGAGAGTGAAACTACCCTATAATTTTTGGAGCTACACAAAAATACCTCTCATGCATATAATTGAGTTACCAAAGAATTACAGAATCACGACGTTGGAAGGAACCAGAAGAGTCAATTCCCTTGACAATATCCTTGTCCAACTATCTTTCAAGCTGTTGTTCCAACCACCATGGACTGGGAATTTATAATTTCATGAGGCAGCCTACACCCTGTCTCTGGACATCTCTATCAGAAATGTGGGTCCAAATTTAACTTGCTGGATCACTGGTTAATAAGGAGATTCATGTTAAATGAAGGTTGGTAAAATAACACAAAATACTAACAAAAAATTTTAAAAATTACTTATAATTTCACCATCCACAGAAAGCTTCAGTTAGCATTTTGGGATACACCTGGCTTTTCTTATTTTTCTTTTTGCAAGCATGCATGGTGTGTGTGCAATAAACTACTGCATAGATTACTTTTAAATAAAATTGGAATATTCTGTAGATACTTCTTTTTTTTCACTTAATTATATCATAAACAATTCCCCATGTAACTAAATATTCTTCAAATTCTTCAAAGCATTTTAGTGGGTACATAATATAAAAATAGTAAATACTAAAATTGATTTAACCACTTGTAAACTGTTATTATATAGCCTTTAAATTCTTCAAAGCAGTTTAGTAGTTACATAATATAAAAGTAACAAATGCTGTATACTCACAATAACAAATACTACAATTCATTTAACCATTTGTAAATTATTTCTTGTATCTGGTTTTTCAGTGATAATATGTGATGAATAAATACCCTTGAGGATTCATCTTTATCTACATTTCTATTTATTGCTCAGGATCGAGTTCCAAAAGGAAATTATCAGGCAAAAGTATTAATTTTCTAAGTATTAATTTTTATTCAACTGCCAAATCATTTTCCAGAAAACTTACAATTTATGATCACTGTCAAGCTATACACTTACTTTTTTAAAAAATGTCAGTCTGAAAGCAAAACCCAGTATCATTCTTTCAGTATGTTTTTATATGTGGTTAGACACAAGAGCTGCCGTTCTATTTCCCTGGTGTTTCTACCTACTGGACCTTATTCTACCATCTCATGTGGTAAAAGGAAGCAGAAGAGAATACAAGGGCTACAGGGTGAGAATGACCTCAGTTTAATGCCCTTCCACTGCCTAGCTATGCCATGATGGACAAGTGGCAACTTGAGCTCCCTATCTTTCTCCTGCATGTGAGCAACTGCGCCCAGAGTAAGCACTGGGCTGGCGATCAGCAGCACGCAGCGGGTCAGACCCTAAACCGATCCTCTTCCCTTCCGCTCACCCACCTGGCGGTTTTTCAAACCCCGGAAGATGGCAATGCTCTATCATCTCCCACAACCCCTCCACCCCCTTTCCACACGCGGCCCAAATCCTGAGTCTTCTTTGCTCCAAGCACCTATCAAACAATGTGGTTTCAAATCACCTCGCCATCCTGGTCACTCTCTTCAGAGTATGATTTAGCTTAGTCATGTCCTCCTAGAAGGTGGAATATAGAACAAAAATACTCCAAATATGAATTGCAAGACCAGAGTGAAGCTTATCGCTTCACATAATCGCTTCAAATCTTCACATTTGTTTTCCTTATCCGGATCCATAAGCCAACAATTCCTATGGTTCATACACCCGGGAGTCTACCTACACTCCGCCCCTCCTCACCGCGCGGCAGGCCAGGTCACAAGGGAGAGTGTGGCACACAGTGGGACCTGTTTGAAGTTCTGGTGATGTCTCGGGCAAGTGATTTAATGTTTCTAAGCTCAGTTTACTCTGGTAAAAATGCAAGTAATATCACTTACCTCATAGAGTCTTATAAAGATTAAAAACATCAATTAGAGTATCTGGCACGTAGGGGGTACTCAATAAATGGAAACAAATAATTACAATGATTAGTGAAGCAAGACTACAGCATCTTTATGAAGCAGCATTTGCCAAGTACTTTACATGGTCCTGAGCTAGAGCTTGGTCTACTCAAAACCCCAAGGAAGAGAGTAGGCTTTGCTGAAACTTAGTTATCCAACTAAGAACTTATTTTCTTTCCCCAATTCTGTTTTCCTTTATCCCTCTCCTCCTTCCCCTAGCCATCTTCAGAAAAATGAAGAGCCATTCCTACCAGCAGGTGGAGACACAGAGCAGTATTCAAAAATTCCTACTGAAACTTAGAGGTGAGAAACACTTAAGATGTCAACCACAAGATGAGTGGCACAGATTCCTTAGAAGAGTACCCGCCAGCAGCCACAATAGAGTTCTGCAAGCTCAGAAGACTCATACTCAAATGTAGCTTTTGTTCCTTTCCTCACATACTGATCATATGAACAGAAACACCCGAATACAAATATACAAAAGTATCTTTTGCTTGTGAATAGATATATTTGGCAACAATATAAAAAGCAACAGTCTATGTTACTTTTAGGCAACAACAGGCTATTTAAATGTGGAAGAGAAAAACATTCAATTTTCTCTCATTTCAAATTACTCATAAAATATGAGCAATCTGTAACCAGAATAAAAAAGTTTTGAGTTTGTTTTTAAATTGCAAGATTAAAAACTGTTTAGGTTTTCTGGAGTGGCCAAAGGTAATGTAAGAATGTCCAGATCTTTAGTCAACTAACAAAGTTAGAAACAGATTTTATGTGAACACAAGCAAATGTGATATCGTCTTTAGTACAGAAAAAAGACAAACTAATTTTTTTTATTTTTTGAAGGACCTGCAGGCAATGAGGGTTCTTTTTATCACCTAAGTTTCCTAGATGTCTTAGTCCAACTAAATGACTATTAATGATCCTAGACAAAAATTTGATTTAAGCTAAGCTTTTCCACTTCTCCTTTTCAGCTCTTCTCTTCCAAAATTTTGGGGGGTTGGGGGTGGAGAAAAGGAAAAAGGTAAGAAAGAGCTGAAAGTATTAGCAGAAGTTTCATCAAACAGCCTCAAGGAGACTGGATGGTGCCTCTCCCTCTTTCCACCCAAAGTGAGCTCTCTCATCTTTCTAACCTTCCACTGTGTCAACAGTGGCCCTGATGGCAACTTAAAAACTAGCAAGTTCAACACCCTTCTCTTCAATCAGAACTACACTCCAAATACACCATAACTTGACACTAATACTGTGTTGGAGCATGTATTTGTAGTGTAAATACATGAATTATATTTTGGTTCAGAAGTAAAAGCCAAAATATGTTAGTATTAAATTTAAATCAAAGTATGCAGCATTTATGAAAACAGAAAAATGAAGCCAAGGTCCCAGTAAAACAAGTGTTTTAGGAATGGCCAGGGAAGGGGGTTTTAGGAACAGAACCACTCCCCTGGGCATAACTAAGACTGTTCACACTATCTCCGTGCGTGCTTCTCTATATAGGTTTGTGTGGAGGCAACTACTCTGGTAACAGTAATTTGGAATAATGCACATTTACAAACTGGTATTAGATATATAAGAACCCTTATAAATGAGCATAGGATATGTAAATGAAATTGCACAAAAGAGAAAATGAAAATGCACAAAAACCCCTTCAGAAAGTGTACATTCTTGCTTATTGCAAATTAAAACTCAGTGTACCAGAGTGTAGCTATTAAAGAAAACATTTATATAAATGTTTTTAATAAGATATTCATAAAATGTTTATTCAACAATCATGTAGTATCATAATCTAATAACACGACTGGAGTTGAAAGAGATACGATCATTTATCTTGGTACTATAAAAGGACATTGCATTCTAGAAACCCAAAAAATATTCTTACCTCTTGACCCAACCTACTGATTCCATTCTAAATTCTTTATCAAACATGAATGAAGTTATTAAACGATGTTGCGCATTACAACAGCAAGAACCTGACAGTAACTCTAATGTTCAACATTCGGCAAATGTGTTACTGGTAGATCAACATGATGTCACTAATGATCATTAAGTAAAACAATACATCTGCTCTGCCAATACAGTAGCCACTAGCATTATGTAGCTATTTAATTAAATTGAATTTAAAATTCAGTTCTGTGAAAAATACATGTTTGTATTTATATGTAAAAAAAAAAAAAAAAAAGAACAAACAGAACAGAAACAGACTCATAAATACAGGGACCAAACTGGTGGATGCCCAAGGAGAGGGTAGGAAGACCTATGAAATCGGTGAAGGCGATAAAGAGGTACAAACTTCTAATTATAAAATAAGTAAGATGCGAGGATGAAAAGTACTGCATGAGGGATATAGTCAATAACATTGTAATATCTCTGTATGGTGACAGAAGGTGTCTACTCTTATCTTGGTGAGCATTCTGTAATGTATATAACTCTGTTGTAAACCTGAAACCAATATAATATTGCCTATCAACTATACTCCAATTTTAAAAACTCAGTTCCTCACACTAACCACATTTCAAGTGCTCACCTAGCTATATACATGGTCAGTGACCCTTATATTGGATACTGCAGAGGTAACTCCCATCATCACCGACAGTTCTGTTGGACAGTGCTACCTGTGCCATCTTCTCTCCTCCTTCCCCCACTGCACTCTTTATCCAGAAACACCTGCCTAACCTTCAGGCCTTGGCCTGAGCCTCCTCTTAGCCTTACTATGTGAGGCTTCCCGGATGTACACAGGAAATGTAGGTCTCATTAGACCTTGATAACCCCAATACAAAAATGACATAACATATACTCATATCATTTTCCTCATCACAATCCTATAAGCTTTTTAAGGAAAAACCAACTTTTAGCCAAGAGGCTTTGAACTGTTCTGGCATATAATTTGTCATATACTAAGAACATCACTAAAGACAACAGGGATGGACACTATGACTAGAGGTGAAAGTGTTTATGTTCAAAGAAAAACTTGGTTAGGCAGGCTGGCAAGCTCACGCTGATCTTTTTTTTTAACTAATTCTTTGTTTTCTATCAGTACCTAACACAAGAAGCCTCATTCACAGAAGGTGTTCAGTAAATATCCGTGCAACAGTTTTGTATTCACACACACACACACATCAAAAAAAAACCAAGAGTGAACCCTAAGCAAACTATGGACTCTGGGTGATAACGCTGTGTCAAGGTAGGTTCAGCAATTATAACAAAGGTACCACTCCGGTGGGGGATATTAATACTGGGAGGCTGTGCATGTGTGGGGTCAGGGGTATATGGGACATCTCTGTACCTTCCACTCAATTGTGCTGTGAACTTAAAACTGCTCTAAAAAAATAAAATCTATTGAAAAACAAAAAGACATAGGTGGTAAGTTAGAAATCAAATTTAGCTTGTTTCAGTATTAAAAGCATGTTTACATGTTAGATCCAAGTATTTTATTCATTAATAAAACATCACATATTTATGATAAAATTCAAAAATTAAGTTAAAATCTCTAACCCAAATAACCTTTGCTTCCAGGAAACAGAAAATCCAGCTGATATAGTTCCCAGGTGCAGTATTTTGGCGGGCCATCAATACAGTGACTTCCACACTTACTAAGCACCTACTTTATGCAAAGCACTGTGGACACAGTGGTGAACAAGACAATTTCTGCTCTCACAGTATTTTTTTCCAAATAACTTTATTCCGTCAGATAAATCTTTAAACTCAGCTATGAACAATAGATATCCCCAAATGGCAAAAACAAGTTGACTATTCTTATTTTTCAAATAATTTTTAAAGCTCATATTAAGCATTTGAGAAAGTAGTACATGACCTGGTTTAAAACAAAAGTCAATGCCTCATTTACTTGGCATCCCTGGGAGAGCTGGTGTTCCACACAAATGAATTTCCCAGACCACTCATGCTTGTCCATTTAAGCACCAACACTTAAATTGCTGGCAAGATCTTGAAAAACAAAAACAAACATACAAATCTTTCAACTTTTAAATATAGGCTCTATTAAACATTATTTTGACAAATAATTACTGTGTTATACAACACTCAAGCCCTAAATTTTATGTCCTCAGGGTGCCTTTTTGAAAGTTGATGACTTGGAAGAGCTTTTCTTCTGATCCCCGTTTTTTTGGTGTGTCAGATGTCAACTTTTGCTACTATCAGTGCAAACCTGACTAGCAGCTTCCAATCTCCCTTCAGATTTGCTGCTACTTGGAAAATAAGTTTGCCATAATATAGCCTATAACTTACAGGCTTTGAGAGTATCTCCAAACCTATTTCGGTAGCTCAGGGACTTCTGCTTATTTCCTGAATCTGTTAAAGTCTGCAGTTAAAGTTCCAAACCAAGTTTTGGATGAGTTATTACTATACTGTGACAAGTCCTTACATTGTTTTCATACTTAAGACTTCATTACCTATTCATTAATTCTACTAATATTTATTGAGTGCCTACTCTGAGCTGGGCTCCAATATTATGGTAAAAATAAAAAACTAAAAAAATTCTAGTGTTGAACATATTTTAAAGCAGAAAAACTCTAATAAAAATAACTGCTCTACTTAGTGACTAAAAAAAAATGAAAAGAAAATTTGTTAAGGTCTTTTAAATGAAATTACAAAACCACCTGAACTTTTTACAATTTCTGAAGCTTTAGACTTGGAACTGAAAATTCAAAGGTAAAGAAAGCTTTTGATTTAGCCAGGTATTTATTATATAGAGCTCTGAGTAAGATTCCAAATTTTTCTACGTCTTAGTTTCCACTGCAGTTTCCCATCTGGTCCTAAAGAAATCACTATCAACATAAGTTTTAGTGTTAAATGATATCCAAAAGTGTTCATAATGATAAAAATACCCATTTCAGCCTTGCGGTAAGCTTGCCATCATTTCAGTGTTGAGCAACACTGATTAGAAAGAAGAATTAATTCAGGAAAACTTCTGTCCAGATTTTCAGAAGTTCCTATATACTTCACTTTGTGGTATAAAATTTTTTTTTAAGTTTTAAGAGTTAGTAAAATATGATGTGACTCTGCAATATTTGCTTTATCTGCCACAATCACATTTTAAAAATTCCATTACCCTTTTAAGTCTTAGGTTAGGAAATGATTCAAGAAGGAGATTGGCTTAAAACCGGTCTCTCTGGATTAATTAAGGCATCAGGTGAAACCCCTGGCATGAGCCTTCCTTGTTTTAATTCCCTTGGTATCTTCTTTCTCGTTCATTTTCTCCTCAGGGAGCACAAGTAACTTTGTTATAATTTTATAAATGATAAGTGATTGATTTTATTATTTAGACTTAAGTGGAAATGGGTATGAGTCATGTGCTTGTGGATCTGAGAAAGTAAAATATTTAGAAGTGAAAAAAGTTACCGCCATTAAAAACCTTACTACCATTAAAAACCTTTTTCAGCAGTGCATTAATATCTCTTCAACTCTTAATTTTGGAACCTGAAAATGGTTTAAGCAGTAGTATAAGGGCAAATCATGCACCTAATTTCAAAATAACAATATAATATTATTTAAAATATTGTAGTGATTTTTACATGTTGGTTCTGACCTCACTGGCATAGCACCCTCTCCAATGAAAGACGTCTGGTTTTAAATAAAAACAATTCAGAAAGAAACCCAAATATAGGCTCTTGCTCTCTACAAATAATTTAGGCATAGGAGCAAATGACGAACATTTACTGGGCACACCTATTATAAAAATCTCTACCAGGAGCTACCCACACTACTTGCTTTAAAAAAAACCAGACCCGGCTCAAGATATTTACAATTTAATTGAAGACAGAAATATACTCCCATAAAGGATACTAATATTAACCAACAGGAAAAAGAAAAAGGCTTTTGATTTAAAAAGTTATCATGAATATGTAACATGCTGGCAGCAGAAATGAATGGCACTCAGTTCAAATGTAAACAAAATTCTTTTTCCTCCCTATTTTAAATCTGACAACCAAAATCAGCCATAACTAAGGAATTGGGCCAACAGTATCATCACAGAAAAAAAAAAAAAAAACCAAATTCTCAGGGGAAACTACTACTGGACCATTCGAAACAGTCTTTCCTGTGAGAGCTCATCAGTAGTTTCTCTCCTAAAATCCCATCAAATTAAAACCAAACTGACTCCCGACTATCAACTTTGTGGAAACCTAAGATTCAGGGAAGTACTCTGGATACTTGTTTCTCTGAGAGCACTTGAGGTCCATGCACAGAATCGAGGAGTCTGGGAACAGGGACAGGGGATCGGCCTATTGTTCGCAGAACCGCAGGACCATCCCAGCACCGCGAGGCGCGCGGGAGCTGCGGGAAGCCAGGCGTGAGCTCTGCCCAGGTGTGCGTGGCGTGGGGCGGAGGAGGACGCGGACAGGTGTGCCGGGGACCACAACTAAGAGGGGCCCACCAACGTCAGGCCGAGACGTCCAGAAAGGAAGAGCAAGTCGCTCCTGGGCTTAAACGGCCGAGCGCGGCGGGGGAGGGCGTGCAAAAGCCGGGGGACGGAGCGTGTGCAGCCCCGAGGATAACAGGAGAGACTCGCATCTGGGGGTCGGCCTGGAAACCCCCCAACAGTGGGCAATGCTGGGTCCAGGGTGGACGGCGGGGACGGGGGGGGTCGCGGAGGTGGAGCGGGTGGGAAGAGAGACAAAAGGGAGGATGCCCCAGGCGGCGGGGCTGATTACCTGGGAGAGCTGCCGGGGGTTGGGGCAGCCGAAGAGCGCCGAGCTGGAGCTGAAGCTGATGGCTCCTCGGCGGCTGAGGACGTGCTGGGGCACCGGCCTGTCCAGGGGCAGCACCGGCAGCTGGTAGCATACTTCCATTGAACACGCCCGCCCTGCCGCGGCCGCCGGCCCCTGCGCTGGGAAGGGGCCGCGGCTCGGGGCGCCGGCGGGAGGGCTCCGACCCCGGGCCGGGAAGCCGCGCTCGCGCCTCCCCACCCGGCACTCCGCCGGGGCCGCGGGCGGGAAGGCGCTGCGGCGGCCGCGGCGACAGTTCCGAGGACCGACGCGCGCCCAGCTCCGGGGTGCAGGCGGCCGCAGCGCAGGCAGAGTCGGAAGGGGAAGCCGGCCGCCCAGGCTCCTGCGCCGGGAGGAGCCCAAGGACAGAGCAAGGCGGTTCAAGAGAAGACGGCGGAGCCTGCGGCGAGACCCGGGGCGCACGGGGCTCGGGAGCAGCCAGCCGCCCTGGCCGCCGCCGCGCCGCCTGCTCCTCCCCTCCCCCGGCGCCCGACTCCACTCCGCGCCGGGCGTAATTCACACTTTGCAGCCGCGGACCCTGCGCCAACCACGGCCGCCGCCGCCGTGACGTCACGACGCTGCGCCTCCGCAGCGCCCCGGGAGATGCGCTAGCGGCCGAGGGCGTGGGCCGCCCTCCCCCGCCCACCTCATCTCGCGCGCCCCCTCCGCGCCCCCACCCTCCCCCGCCCACGGCGCGTGCGCACGACGCCCACCGTCCGGGGCATTCCCCGAGTCGCTGAACTCGCGCGGGGTCGCGCGGCGGTGCGGAGTGGGCTCGGCCTGCGCGAGCTGCGCGCCTCGGGCCTCCCTAGCCCGGACACCCAGAGCCCCGCGGCGCCCTCGCGGAGCTAGGCCTCGACGCGGGGTCGCCGCCGAGTTTCCCCCCTAGAATTCCCATTCTTAGGCTTCTCTCGGGGCCGCTGCGGCGGTGACGTCAGCGGGCACTGTCTCCCACTCCGTCACTGCCAGTCCCCGGGCAGGTGCGGCCCCGGGGCTGTCCCTGGCGAAGGCGCCGAGAGGGGAGCCGAGAAGGCGGGAGTGAGGAGGGCGTGAGGGGGTGAGGGGTGGAAGGGAAACACCGAGACTGCGAAGGAAGAAGTGAGAGTGTGCGCTGGAAAAAATAAGAAAGGGTGATGCTGAGAAGACAAAGGGGAAAAGGAGACCGCACACTCTTTTACCAAAAGTGTTTTTGTTTGTTGGCTTTGATTTTTAGAAAGCAGAAGAAAATAAAGAACGTTTGGCCTGGTTTCTGAGCTGGATATGCGATCTGCAGGCTCATTTTATCACATCTCTCCCCAAACTCGAAGCTTTTCACTGCAGCCCCCTTGTTTCCAGTGCATTCCAGCCTCTGGGATGTCAGCCTGAACAAGCTCCCCCCTGCTGGCAAGACTGTTGATCTGACCCTGCTCTCAGGGCACCCACCCTTCCACTTACTTGCTATGACTAGCCATTGGCAAGGTGGCAGCTTTTTGTAAGTACTACAAAGCTATGATTGATGAGATAGGGTATCAAATGTCTGCAAGACTTTTTATCATCATTCTATGGCGTCTGTTTCTTTAATGTCACTTAAAACTTTCTACTTCCTCCGCGGGTATTTTTCTACTTGTCTGCTCTCTACTATTAAAAGAAATGTAACTTCCACTGTGGTTTCATGGGTTTTGTCTTCACTTCATGGTGAGCTCCCCTTCACTGCAACAACTGACCCAACTCATCTTTGAAACACTAATTACTCCCTAACACCTAGTAGCTGTATTGAGCATCTACTGTATGCTTGGAATTAAGCTGAGGACTTTCTCCTATTCCTGATAAAAACCCCATGACACAATAGTATCTAGATTGAAACTAGGCTCAGGGAAACATAACTTGCCCTAGGTCTTACACAGATAAGTGGCCGAACCTCAGATGTTGTTTGAATTCTGTGTACATCTAACCACCCAAAAGGTAGTATTGATCTGATACCAGCATATGCCAAATAACTATATCACAGTAACATCTAAGAAACTCAGTTCAATTAAATCATTTAATAAGACTCAGGGCATTAACTAAACTGCATCTCCCTTCAGCAGAGAGGGGAGCTACATTTACTATGCACTCACTGTGAGCCATGATACGTATTCTACATATAATGTTTAAGTTAACCCTGCACATTAGACACATAAATCAAAATTTGATCCCAATATTATGGATGAGGAATCAGGTTCCTAGACTGTAAGTCATTTGTACCACCGAACTCTCTGCAGTGTAGTTTCAAAGCCACGCGTTTCCACCACACCATGAGGTGGCTTGAGACCACAGCTGCAACTACTTTAAGTGATTTTATTAGGGAGCATATTAGGGCTCTCCAGAAAAACAGAACCAATTGGAGATTATATACATATACGTATGCTTGTATATATACGTGAGAGAGGGAGAGCTTTGCTACACATGCGCACAGAACGACTGGAGGAGCTGCAGGCCCTGCGACTGCCTCTCCCCAGTGAGTCATCACACCGTGTGCAAGATCACCGCGTGGCCGGGGACTCTGCACGGATCTTCCAAGCGTGATGGCTGACGCTCAACTTCCACTTCTTAAATCTTTTGCAAATTTCTATTGTGGCCAACCAAAACTAAAACCATAAAAGGAAGAGAATTCTGGGAAGTGTAATTCCAGCTTGGCTAAATTGATAGTACAAAACCTCCCCAGTCTTACTCTTGCTAATTTCACATCCATTCATGCTTCTTTAGTTTGTATTTAATTTTAAAATAAAGACCATAGCAAAGTCATGCTTCTGCCCATATGATGCAACTATCTCTCATACAACCCAAAACAGCTACCCCCATCCCAAAAGAGGATAGTCTTTGAGTGACATTCGTTATTCTTCTTGAGTCACAGTATGCCTTTGCTATCATGTAACTTAAATACTAAAAGGTTACTATTAACACATGGGAATGAGAGGGGAAAAAAATAATTGGTTAATTATACACAAGTACATCAAAGTAGGGGAAAATGCTTATAATACTACAGTCCTTGTATCTGCAACATGATCATAATTACTCTTTATAACTTCTTTGTCTTCCATTACTTGTTTCATGTCCCCTTTGCCTCAACTGATAATGATTCCTTACCTTATAGGACAACCCAAACCTTCATTCCTGAAAGATCTAGGCCATTAGAGGTTCCATTCCTATTGGGTTGTGCTGGTTTTCTAACATGTATCACAGAGCTTGGATGTATTAAGCGGCACCCCTAAAGAACCTCCTGTATCCTCTTCTTCTTCTCCCAACGTGTAGCAGCAACTCAAAATCTGCTTAATAGCCAGGATCAGTCACTCTAAGCAGTAGACTAACCCCCTTTTTTGCATGTTGGTTAAATAGCACAAGGACCCCAAAATGGCCTAGTGGCAGTTTCAATGTCCTGTTAATAGAGCACTTGCTGTGTACCCTGGTATATACACTTTCTTCCTTGGGAACTAAGTATATGTCAAATAACTGTACCAGGCCAAAAAGGTTCAGGAATGGGAAGTAAAATTTTGCATGTGACTCACTAGGAGTAAAAGTGAGAGGATCCACTTCGAATCCCACTCTTTGATTCCTGGACCCCTGGATATATATTTAGATATAGAATATATGCCAAAACCTGGAGAATATTATCCTAGCCACACAAGGTATTGCCACCTAGATGGAGTGATTATTGAGTCTTCACAAGTTCATTCCAATGTTGAGACATACATGAACCTTGAAAATATGCTAAAAGTGAAAGAAGCCAGGTGCAAAAGTCTACCTACTGTTTCATTCCATTTATATGAAAACTTCAGAATAAGCAAACCATATAATCAAAAGGCCAATTACTGGTTGCCAGGGGCTGGAGAGAGGGACGGATTGGAAGTGATTGCATAATGGGTGTAGGGTTTCCTTTTGTAGTGATGAAAAAGTTCTGGAATTAGATAGTGGTGATGCTTGCACAACACTGTGAACATAAATGGTGCCATTGAAATGTACAAATTTAAATAAGTACAGTAGTAAATTTTTATCAAAAAATTTTTAAAAGGCCATTCAGTCAACCTTTCAGGCTAGATATATCAAGGTAATAGATAACATAATAAGACCAGTGAATTCTATGAACATGAACACATTACTGTCTTTATTTTCCATAAAATGATTTCTTGGTTAAAAGTAATACGAATTTGTTATTACTGTACAGAAACGCAAGAGAATTCTGTATGTTAATTTCATATTCTGAAAATTTACTGAATTCATTTACTAGTTTTAATCGTTTTGGGGGGACTCTTTAGGGTTTCTGTATATAATATCATGTCATCTGCAAATAGTGACGGTTTGGATATCTTCTATTTCTTTTTCTTTGTCCGATTGTGGTGCCTACTATGTTGAATGCTATGTTGAATGAAAGTGGCAGGAGTAGATATTCTTGCCTTGTTCCTCACCTTAGAGGAAAAGCTTTCATCTTTGCACTATTAAGTATGGTGTTATCTGTGGGTTTGTCATATATGCTCATTTTTTTATATATAATTTATTTTGGTATCATTAATCTACAATTACATGTGCAATATTATGGTTATTAAATTACCCCCTTCATCACGTCCCCCCAACACCCCCATTACAGTCACTGTCCATCAGCGTACTGAGATGCTATAGAATCACTACTTGTCTTCTCTGAGTTGTACAGCCCTCCCCGTGCCCCCCTAACATTACATCTGCTAATCGTAATGCCCCTTTTTCCCCCTTCTCCCTCCCTTCCCACCCTTCTTCCCCAGTTCCTTTCCCTTTGGTAACTATTAGTCCATTCTTGGGTTCTGTGAGTCTGCTGCTGTTTTGTTCCTTCATTTTTTTTTTTTGTTCTTATACTCCACATATGAGTGAAATCACTTGATACTTGTCTTTCTCTGCCTGGCTTATTTCACTGAGCATAATACCCTCTAGCTCCATCCATGTTGTTGCAAATGGAAGGATTTGTTTTCTTCTTATGGCTGAATAATATTCCATTGTTATATGTACCACCTCTTCTTTATCCATTCATCTACTGATGGACACTTAGGTTACTTCCATTTGTTGGCTATTGTATATAGTGCTGCGATAAACATAGAGGTGCATATGTCTTTTTCAAACTGGGCTGCTGCAGTCTTGGGGTAAATTCCTAGGAGTGGAATTCCTGGGTCAAATGGTATTTCTATTTTGAGTTTTTTGAAGAACCTCCATACTGCTTTCCACAATGGTTGAACTAATTTGCATTCCCACCAGCAGTGTAGGAGGGTTCCCTTTTCTCCACATCCTTGCCAACATTTGCTGTTCTTTGTGATTTGGATGTTGGCCATCCTCACTGGTGTGAGGTGATATCTCATTGTGGTTTTAATCTGCATTTCTCTGATGATTAGCGATGTGCAGTATCTTTTCATGTGCCTGTTGACCATCTGAATTTCTTCTTTAGAGAAGTGTCTATTCATGTCCTCTGCCCATTTCTTAATTGGATTATTTGCTTTTTGTTTCTTAAGGTGCGTGAG
Source organism: Phataginus tricuspis (assembly GCA_029783875.1). Lineage (NCBI taxonomy): Eukaryota > Metazoa > Chordata > Mammalia > Pholidota > Manidae > Phataginus > Phataginus tricuspis. Next base: position 18,926,135 of record JAQQAC010004068.1, read on the forward strand.
TTCTTTATATATTTTGGATGTCAACCCCTTATCAGGTATGTCATTTATGAATATATCCTCCCATACTGTAGGATGTCTTTTTGTTCTACTGATGGTGTCCTTTGCTGTACAGAAGCTTTTCAGCTTCATATAGTCCCACTTGTTCATTTTTGCTTTTGTTTCCCTTGCCCGGGAAGATATGTGTCGCTCATGTTTATGTCCAAGAGATTTTTGCCTATGTTTTTTTCTAAGAGTTTTATGGTTTCATGACTTACATTCAGGTCTTTGATCCACCTTGAGTTTACCTTTGTGTATGGGGCTAGACAGTAGTCCAGTTTCATTCTCTTACATGTAGCTGTCCAGTTTTTCCAACACCAGCTGCTGAAGAGGTGTCATCTCCCCATTGTATATCCAAGGCTCCTTTATCAAATATTAATTGACTGCATATGTTTGGGTTAATGTTTGGATTTTCTATTCTGTGCCACTGGTGTGTGGGTCTGTTTTTGTGCCAATACCAAATTGTCTTGATTACTGTGGTTTTGTAGTAGAGCTTGAAGTCAGGGAGCGTAGTTCCCCCTGTTTGATTCCTCCTTCTCAGGATTGCTTTGGCTATTCGGGGTCTTTTATGGTTCCATATGAATTTTAGAATTATTTGTTCCAGTTCATTGAAGAAAACTGTTGGTAGTTTGATAGGGATTGCATTGAATCTGTAGATTGCTTTAGGTAGTATAACCATTTTGACAATATTTATTCTTCCTAGCCAAGAGCATGGGATGCATTTCCATTTGTTAGTGTCCTCTTTAATTTCTCTTAGGAGTGTCTTGTAGTTTTCAGAGTACAGGTCTTTCACTTCCTTCGTTAGGTTTATTCCTAGGTATTTTATTCTTTTTGATGCAATTGTGAATGGAATTGTTTTTCTGATTTCTCTTTCTGTTAGTTCATCGTTAGTGTATAGGAAAGCAACAGATTTCTGTGTGTTAATTTTGTATCCTGCAACTTTGCTGAATTCAGATATTAGTTCTTGTAGTTTTGGAGTGGAGTCTTTAGGGTTTTTTATGTACAGTACCATGTCATCTGCAAATAGTGACAATTTGACTTCTTCTTTACCAATCTGGATGCCTTGTATGTCTTTGTTTTGTCTGATTGCCGTGGCTAGGACCTCCAGTACTATGTTGAATAACAGTGGAGAGAGTGGGCATCCCTGTATTGTTCCCGATCTTAGATGAAAAGCTTTCAGCTTCTCGCTGTTAAGTATGATGTTAGCTGTGTGTTTGTCATATATAGCCTTTGTGATGTTGAGGTACTTGCTGTCTATACCCATTTTGTTCAGAGTTTTAATCATGAATGGATGCTGAATTTTGTCAAATGCTTTTTCAGCATCTATGGAGATGATCATGTGGTTTTTCTTCTTCTTTTTGTTGATGTAGTGGATGATGTTGATGGATTTTTGAATGTTGTACCATCCTTGCATCCCTGGGATGAATCCCACTTGATCATGGTGTATGATCCTCTTGATGTATTTTTGAATTCGGTTTGCTAATATTTTGTTGAGTATTTTTGCATCTACGTTCATTAGGGATATTGGTCTGTAATTTTCTTTTTTGGTGAGGTCTTTGCCCGGTTTTGGTATTAGAGTGATGCTGGCTTCATAGAATGAGTTTGGAAGTATTCCCTCCTCTTCTATTTTTTGGAACACTTTAAGGAGAATGGGTGTTATTTCTTCTCTGTATGTCTGGTAGAATTCAGAGGTGAACCCGTCAGGTCCGGGGGTTTTGTTCTTGGGTAGTTTTTTGATTACTGATTCATTTTCATTACTGGTGATTGGTCTGTTTAGTTTTTCTGTTTCTTGCTTGGTCAGTCTTGCAAGGTTGTATTTTTCTAAGAAGTTGTCCATTTCTTCTATGTTTTTCAGCTTGGTAGCATATAGATTCTCAGAATATTCTCTTATAATTCTTTGTATTTCTGTGGGGTCCGTCATGATTTTTCCTTTCTCAGTTCTGATTCTGTTTATGTGTGTAGATTCTCTTTTTCTCTTAATGATTCTGGCTAGGGGGTTATCTATTTTGTTTATTTTTTCAAAAAACCAGCTCTTGGTTTCATTGATTTTTTTCTATTGTTTTATTCTTCTCAATTTTATTTATTTCTTCTCTGATCTTTATTATGTTACTGGTGACTGTGGGCCTCATTTGTTCTTCTTTTTCCAATTTCAGTAATTGTGTCTTTAGACTATTCATTTGGTTTGAGGTGAGTCTCTTGTAAGCAGCATACAGATGGGTCTTGCTTTTTTATCCACTCTGTTACTCTGTGTCTTTTGATTGGTGCATTCCGTCCATTTACATTTATGGTAATTATCGATAGATATGTACTTATTGCCATTGCTGGCTTTAGATTCGTGGTTACCAAAGGTTCAAGGGTTGCTTCTTTACTATCTAACAATCTAACTTAACTTTCTTGTTAGGTTATTGTGAACACCGTCTGATGTTTCTTTATTTCTCTCCCTTCTTATTCTTCCTCCTCCATTCTTTATATACAAGGTGTTTTATTCTTTGCTTTTAGTTAGTGTTTGCATGGTCTGCTTTCTTTGCTATGATTTTGTTTTCTCTGGTGACATCTTTTTAGCCTTAGGGGTGCTTCCCTCTAGAGCAGTCCATTTAAGATATCCTGTAGTGGTGGTTTATGAGAGGCAAACTCTCTCAACTTTCGTTTGGAAATTGTTTAATCCCTCCATCATATTTAAATGATAATCATGCTGGATACAATATTCTTGGTTCGAGGCCCTTCTGTTTCATTACGTTAAATATATCATGCCATTCTCTTCTGGCCTGTAAGGTTTCTGTTGAGAAGTCTGATGATAGTCTGATGGGTTTTCCTTTGTAGGTGATCTTTTTTGTCTCTCTAGCTGCCTTTAATACTCTGTCTTTATCTTTGATCTTTGCCATTTTGATTATTATGTGTCTTGGTGTTGTCTTCCTTGGGTCCCTTGTGTTGGGAGATCTGTGGGCTTCTGTGGACTGCGAGACTATTTTCTTCCCCAGTGTAGGAAAGTTTTCAGCAATTATTTCTTCAAAGACACTTTCTATCCCTTTTTCTCTCTCTTCTTCCTCTGGTACTCCTATAATGCAAATATTGTTCCGTTTGGATTGGTCACACAGTTCTCTTAATATTCTTTCATTCCTACAGATCCTTTTATCTCTCTCTGCCTCAGCTTCTCTGTATTCCTGTTCTCTATTTTCTAATCCATTAACAGTCTCTGAGACCTCATCCAGTCTGCTGTTAAGCCCGTCAATGGCTTGTCTCATTTCTGCATATTCTTTCCTCACTTCCCTCACTTTCTCCCTCATCTCTTGCACATTTCTCGGTAGCTCCGTCAGCATGGCTATGACTTTTATTCTGAATTCTTTTTCAGGAAGACTGTGCATGTCCATCCCTTCAGGTTCCCTCTCTGGGGTTGTCTGGGTCTGAAGCTTTGTCTGTACCATATTCCTCTGTCTTTTCATGGCTATGGAATTGGTTGCTGGTAGTTGCCACGTATGTCAGCTGGGCTCTTTAAGACTTTTAAAAGAAAAAAAAAAGAAAGAAAAAAGAAAGAAAGAAAAGAAAAGAGAAAGAAAAGAAAGAACAAAAAACAAAACAAAACATAACAAAACAACAACAACAAAAAGCCCACCGGCAGTAGATTCTGTGGGGATGCTGTAGGTGGCGCTGTTGCTCCACTATTCCGCAGCCATGGCTGCGCCGCTCTGCAGGGCCCTTTGTAGCTCTGCCTTGCGGGGTGCCATGTCCTCTCAGGTGTAGTTGCACGCTGTGCGCTTTCCTGTGTATTCTGGTCTCTCTTTTAGGGATAGTTGTATTTAGTGTATTTTCATAGATATATATAGTTTGGGAGGAGATTTCTGCCGCCCTGCTCACCCTGCCATCCTCCCGGAAGTCTGTCATATATGGCCTTTATTACATTGAGATATTTTCCCTCTCTCTATTTCGTTAAGTTTTTATCATAAATGGACGTTGAATTTTCTCTAATGCTTTTTCTGCATCTGTTAAGATGATCATATGATTTATCCTTCTTTTCAATATATATGTGGTATATCATCTTGATTGATTTGTGGATATTGAAGCATCCTTGCATTCTTGGGATAAACGCTGATCATGCTATATGATGCTGTTAATGTATTGTTGAACTCAGTTTGCTAATATTTTTTGAGGACTTATGCATCAATGTTCATCAGGGATATTGGCCTGTGATTTGTGTGTGTGCGTGTGTGATGGTTTTGTCTGCTTTTGCTATCAGAGTAATGCTGACCTTGTACAATGAGCTTGGAAGTGTTCCTTTTTCAACTTTGGGGTATGGTTTGATAAGTATAGGTAGTAATTCTTATTTAAATGTTTGGAAGAATTTACCTGTGAAGTTGTCTGGTAATGGACTTGTGTTTGTTGTGATTTTTTGATTACTGATTCAATCTCATTATTAGTATCAGTCTGTTCAAATTTTCAATTTTTTCCTGATTCAGTCTTGGAAGATCATATGTTTCTAAGCATTTATCTATTTACTTTTACTGGAGAGCTTTATATCTTCACATGGCTTCAAGTTATTCACATTCATTTCAACTTGAATGACTGCTTTTAGTATTTCTTTTAGGGCAAGTCTAGTGGAATGAACTCCCTCAGCTTTCATTCATTTGGGAATTTTTTAGTTCCTCCCTCATTTTTTGAGGATAGTTTTGGCAAATATAGAATTCTTGGTGGTTTTTTTTTTCTTTCAGTACCTTTAAATATAATATCCCACTGACTTCTGGCTTTCAAGGTTACTGCTGAGAAATTGGTGAATATTCTTATTGAAAATCTCTTGTATATGAGGAGCCCCTTTTCTCTTGCTGCTTTCCAAATTTTTCTTTCTCCTTGTCTTTCAACAGTTTGACAATAATGTGTCTTAGTGTAGGTCTCTGGGTTTATCCTACTAGAGTCCATCCACCTTGGATTTGTAGATTCATGATTTCTACCACTTGGGATTTTATTATTTTCTTGCCTTTATTTTTTCAAGTAACCTCTTTGCTTCTTTCTTTCTCTCTTCTCCTTCTGAGATTCCTAAAATGAATGCTTTGGTCTGCTTGGTAAGTCCCATATGTCCTTAGGCTCTGTTCACTTTTCTTCATTATTTTTTCTTTCTGTTTCTCAGACTTGATAATTTCAAATATCCTATATTCAAGTTAGCTGACTCTTCTGCCTGCTCAAGTCTGGTGATGAACACCTCTAGTGATACTTTTTCAATTCAGTTGCTATATTTTTGGCTTCAGAATTTCTATTTGGTTCCATTTTATAATTCCTACCTCTTTGTTGATATTTCCATCTTGTTCATATATTGTTTTCCCAATTTCCTGTAGTTCTTTATCTGTGTTGTACCTTAGCTCTTTAAGCATGTTTAAGACATTTATTTTAAAGTCTTTGTCTATTAAGTGTGATAGTTGTGTTTCTTCAAGGCTGATTTCTGCCACTTTATTTTCTTCCTTTGAGTGGGTCATGTTTTCCTGTTCCTTTGTATGCCTTGTGCTTCGTATGTTTGTTTGTTTGTTTTGGTTGAACATTGGTCATTTGAAAAAAACAGGTACCTTTCCCAGTCTCTGTAGTCTGGCCCTGTGCCAGGGAAGTTCTTCACTAATTAGCTGAGCCTTGAGTCTAAGCTTTGGGGTCAGCCCAAGAAGAAATTTTATGGTCTTCTTAGGTCTTTTCTGAGCATGTATCTTGCCTGGGCCTGTGTGTGGATATTTTTGTTTCTATGTGTACATGACTGTTTTTAAACATCTTAATATCCCAAAGTGCCTCCTGTTGGGGTCTCTACCCATAAGCCCTTACCCTAGGTGTCTGTTGGCCAAGTCTCTCCTCAATTTCCCTGAGGAGCACTAGGTGCTTCTTCTGACTTGAGATCCAAGTTAGACAAAACAGAGACCAGTCCTTCAGATAGCCCAGGCAGATCAAAATATAGAGAATGAGATATTCCATGCTCTCTCTGGCTTATAGTTTTCTTCTTCTTCTTCTTCTTTGGTACTTTCTTTGGTATTGGTCTCACAAAATGAGTTAAGAAATGAACCCTACTCTTTGATTTTCTACAAGAGTTTGCATACAACTGATACTATTTCTTCCATAAATTTCTGATAGGATTCATAGTAAAACTATTTGTACCTGGATTTCCCTTTGTGGAAGGTTTTAAATTGTTAATTCAATTGATTTACTTGATAAAGCCCATAAAGTAAGCTCAATATATTCCCCAAAATGTCCCCAGGCTATATCCCCAAATATTAGAAGTGGTAGGGAGTGCTTTTTCCTTTTCTTTTAAAATATTATTTGCCAAATTTTCTAAGATACATGTATTATTTTACAACAAAAAATTTACTTGTTAAATATATAATCTATGAGTAAAAATAAAATGTTTATAATACAATGATGAGTGTTTAATGAAATAAAGGCCAATTGAAGGAAAATCTCACCTGAGGATTGGTTGCTCTAGACTATCTAGTGACTCAGCACTAAGTGACAAGTACTTCCCACTGTGGTACACTAATCAATAATTACTTAGAGGCTAAATACGACAGATTTTATAATGCATTCATCAATGTTTCTTCCCTAAGCCTTACTAAATGAAACTGAAAGAAGAAAATAAGGCATACATCCAGAAGGACAGAAAAAGAGAAGAAAAAAATTGACAACTTCATTTCTTATAAACTGAAGGTGGATGGACAAGTTGCACATATTTTAGCAAAATAGAAAGCTAAAATCTAAGCTTATACACGGGGAGGACTACAGTCGGCCAGTTCCTGCCGAAAAAAAATGGAACAATCTCAGAAATTAGAGGGCCCAGATATTTTGGCAGGTAAGGACGAAAGTGGGAGGAAAAAGGGAAGGATCAATTAAAGTTCTTTAAAACAAGCATTTAGAACCCCAGATCTCCTCCCTACAGACAGATACCCCACTCTCCTTCGCCTCAGCAGATTGGATGGATGGAAGCAAACAGGCAGCTGGGCTTGAGTTCACCAGCACAGCTGAGCGTGGAGTTAGAGCACCATATGAAGAGTGGTGGATAAGTGAGAACCTGTCTACTTGTTGACAGCCAAGTTTATATCCTTAAGGCACAATGTTGGAAGATTCTTCTTTTAGAAAAGTGGACCTGCCCAAGGCAAAAGTTGTTCAGATGCTACCAGTACAGCTTTTTCCAACCAAAAAAGTGGGTGCACACATAATTCTAAGGTAAGTCCCACCCACGTACATGGAACTTACAAATAGCATATCAGTATCTCATTCTTAAATGTGGAAGAACAATCAAGCATTACCAGAATTTGAGTAAATCCCATAGGATAAGAGATTATAGAAACAAACAAACACACACACACAAACAAGGAGAAAGAGAAATAATACAGAGACTCCCCTCCCAAAACCATTAATATCCCTAGAGAGATGAGAAGATGCCATATATGAGGATGATGATATAAATAGAACTGAAATAAAATTCTTTCAAATTGAAAACTATGATAGCAAAAATTAAATATTTAATGGATAGGTTAGAACATTAAGTTGAAAGTATCTTCTTAACAGTAAAATGAAAAAGATACAGATAATGTGAGAGAAAAGATACTAAAATTAGAGTCCTAGTCCAGGAGGTTTAACATCCAAATAAGAATGGTTTCAGAAAGAAAAATAAAATTATAGGGAAAAAATAATTCAAGAAAATTCAGCAGAACCGAAGGACATGCATTTTCCAGTGGAGATAGCCTAATCTGTATCTAGAATAATGGATAGAAAGAAGCCCTACACTAAGGCATATTGTGAAATTTCAGTATAATGGAGACAAAAATAAGAATTTAAAGTCCTCCAGGGAATGAAAATAAAAACAGTTCACATACAAAGGACCTGGATCAGAAGGCAAAGGCCATCTCATAACAAATTAGAAACTAGGAGACAATGAGATAAAGCCTTCAAAACCGGGAATTTGATTTCCTGCATAGAAATCTATAAACTTGGCCTTACTATCAGTTTACTGTGAGAGTAGATAAAGGTACTTTTCAGACATTGAAGAACTCAAGTAGTTAGGTCCCACTATACCCTTTCTCAGGCAGTGATCATTAGAGGATGTGCTCCAGCAAGAGGAAAGAGAAAACCAAGAAAGGGAAATATTGGGATCCAGCCACCTTGACCTTCAACACAGAAGAGAGGGAAAGGGAGGCCCCAGGTCACAGCCACACAGAAGATCCACCAAGGAACCAGGCCATGTGGGTGCAGGAGTATAAAGGCTCTGATGAAAGGTGACCTGCAGAGGCTGAATACACTGAAAGACTCTCTGGCACAGTTTGGGAATAAATTTATTATTACAAGGAAGAATATTAGGCAAAAAAAAAAAAAAAAACTAACACCAAGAAAAAAACTTATAAAAGAAAATGAATTTAATCATCGTACATTATATGGCTCTTCTATAAATAATAGTTACATATGCATAATAATATATTCAGTGAATATTGATTTAATAAAAATATGGTGTTATAACTGTACTGAGAGGTGGAAGAGGATGAAAAGTGTGTTTGGGTGATATTAGAAAGCTAGATTTTCATCCTCCACAGTAGCATACTAATTGGTAATATCTAAAATTGAGATATGAATTAATTATATGAAGCTAAATATTGTAAGGTCCAACTAAAAATAGTGAAGATTCGTGTCTCAGCAAAAAGGAATTGTTAGATCATTGAGATGGAACAAGAGGCTGCTAGGTTTTTTATAACATAGTAGAACTATTGAGTTCTAAAAAGTATGTGCATGTATTACCTTTCAAATTTAAAAAAATAAAATAGTTGTAGTGGCTTGAATTATGTCTCCCAAAATATATGTTGAAGTCCTAACTCCTGGTACCTATAACCTTATTTAGAAATAGGGTCTTTGCAGATGTAATCAAGTTAAGGTAAGGTCACACGGGGTTAGGGTGGGCTCTTTACCCAACATCTGGTGTCCTTATATGAAGAGGGAGGTTTGGAGGCATGCATACACACAAGGAAGAAGGCCATGTGAAGACAGGGACCAAGACTGGAATGAGGTGTCGCCAAGCAATGGAATACCAAGGACGGCCAGCGACCACCAGGAACTAGGAGAGAAGCATGAAACATTCTCTTCCAGAGCCTTCAAAAGGAGCATGGCATAGGAAACACCTTTATTTTTGACTTCTAGCCTCCAGAACTGTGAGAGAATACGTTTCTGTCATTTTAAGTCACCCAGTTTATGGTAAATTCATTACAGCAGCCCAAGAAACTAATAAAACCATGTTACTCATTTTTGTGTATCTGAATTGGAGCAGGAGATGTTTCACAGAGGGTCAGTTCTTCCAAATTCATTTCCAACACTTGAGGTTAAAAAAAAACCCCAAAACTAATCAAGTTAGCTGTTTTTTAAGAGCACAGTAGAAAACCCATCTGTTCAATTAAGGGATGTGGGAGGACTGGCAAATGTGAAACGCAAATTTTGGTCTCTAGTTATAAATATTTAAGTGTGTGCGTGTCTGAGGTTTACTTTCTGTTTTTCAAAATAACCGTTCTCTTCTGCCATCTCTGAATAAGAAGCCTTTCCTTCACTCACCAAATAATAATAATGTAAAGTGTTGAACAGGTGAATACAACAAATGAATGAACAGCAAAATCTTTTACAGAGAACCTGAAAATTGATTACTAAACATTTTTTTCCAACAAATAAGTATCTCTGAACTTGCTATCACTTTTCTATGAAATAGTAACAGATTTAAAGAAAGCACCTGTATTGTTTACATTTCCTACACTTTTGGTTCCAGTGCCTTGTCTTAAGGTCTAATATCCTCTTAAAAATAGTTCAAGTAATGAGATTTTAAGATCTAAAAGCAGTTGGGTACAGAGTGTAACGGGTTGAATGGTGTCTGTTCCCCACCCCCTAGAAAAGGTATGTTGAGATCCTAACCCCCAGGATCTTAGAATGTGATCTTACTTGGTCATCGCAGACACAATTAATTAAATTAAAATGAGATCACACTGAATTAGGATTGGCCCCTTATCCGTTATGACTGGTGTCCTTATAAGAAGACAGCCAAGGGAAGGAGTGAAGGTATAGACACAGGGCGGACACTGTGTGAAGATGGAGGCAGACACTGGATTGATGCATCTGCAAGCCAGGGACCATCAAGGATGGCCAGGTGTCACCAAAAACTGGGAAAGAGACACGAAACAAATTCTCTCTCAGAGTACTCAGAAGGAACTAACCCTGCAGACACCTTGATTTGGGCCACCCAGTTTACACAGCATAACATAAAATTTACCATTAGCCACCTAGTTTGTGGAACTTTGTACGGGAGCCCTAGGAAATTAATATGCAGGATTTTAATCAAAATTATAATACCTGGGGGAGGGAGGCGAATCCTTTAAATTTTTTTCAATTCCAGTTTTTTTCATTCATTTGTTCATTCATTAAATACTTGTTGAATGACTGCTAGGTATTAAGCACTCTCTAGGCGCTGGAGCTAAAATAAGACAAAGAATGGTCCTCACCTTAAGGATGTGAAAATTCTAATGGAGGAGAATAGTAATCAATGAATAAATACATAACATAACACAACACAAGCTAGTGTTAATGTGCTATGAAGGAAAATAAAACAGAGCAATGTATTAGAAAGTGGGATACAGAGGTCAGGGAAGACCTCTTTGAGAAGACGGCACTTGAACAGAGACCTGAACGAAGTGAGGAAGTAAGCTGGGCGGGGCTCAGCGGGAGAGAAGGACCTTCCTGATGGAGGGACCAGTACAGATGCCCAGGGCATGAATAAGGTCAGTGCAGAGGCGACCCAGGGATTGAGAAGCAGGGAAAGGACATGAGACCAGATGCATGTAGGCCCCAAAGGCCTAGTTTAAGGATTTGGGTTTTATTCTAAGTGTTACAAGAAGCCATTGGAATGTTTCGTTGCTGTTTTGTTTTTTGTCTTTGTCTTTGTTTAATCGGAGGAGCAACATCATCTGATTTAAATGTTTTAAAGATTTATATGGCTGCTCTGTAGACGATGACTTCTAGATGAAGAGAGGAATCCAGGAGGTCAGTCAAAGAGTTTTTCAATAGCCTGAAAGAGAGACGGTGGTGCCGTCACGTACCTTTAGAGGTGGCGTATGCAAGTGTACACAGAACAAATTTACAGATAACCATCAAAGCCTATAAACTTGATCCTGTTTTCAAGTAAAAAAATCACAATAGTCACGGGGTTCTTCCACATCCCCTGAATTCTAGATTAGAATTTCCTTAGACTAGGAGTTTCTGAATAAACCCATTAATATCTACTTGAACATCGTATTCACAGCTCAAAAACGCAAAAGGACTCTAAAATTGAGGAATAAAACTGAAATTACTATTAAAAAAACTTAGGATTAATTTTTTTTAGGTAAACAACTTGTGTGATAGAATTAAAATTTTATAAGATATAGCAAAATATGTCGTCAGCAGTATCAAATCCATTTTTTAAATGCAATGAAAATAATTCCTCTACTTATAGTATTTAGAAATCTCAACATTGTCTAAGAATTAGTAAAGGTTCATAGTTCTTGAGTGGAAGGAGTCAATATTCAAAATTCAGTTAAGTTTAAAGTGAAATTTGTTCATGGGGTAACAAGTGAATATAATTAGTAATAGTAATCACTGACATTAGCAAATAAAATAATTAAATATCCAAGAGCAAAGCTTTCAAAAAATTTCCCAGGACAAACAACTCAGTTCAAACAAAGGTAAAAGACTTGAGTAGACATTTCTCCAAACAAGATATACAAATAGCCAATAAGCACATGAAAAGATGCTCAACATTATTAGTCATTAGGGTAATGAAAATCAAAACTACCCACTTGACACCCATTAAGTGTCAGAGAAATGGAAAATAACAAATGTGGTGACGGTTTGGAGATGTTGGAACCCTTGGGCACTGTTGGTGGGAATGTGCAGCTCATGTGGAAAACAGTTTGGTGGTGCCTCAAAAAAATTAAACATAGAATTACCATATGATCCAATAATTTTACTCTAAAGTATATACCCAAAAAAACTGAAAATAGGGACTCAAAAATATGCTTGTACACCAACATTCATAGCAGTTATTCACAGTAGCCAAAAGGTGGAAACAACCTTAAATGTCCATAGATGGATAAATCAATACACAAAATGTAGCATATATGTATAATGGAATATTATGTAGCTTCGGAAAGGAATGAAATTCTGATACATGCTATTATATGGATGAACCTTGAAGACCTTATGCTAAGTAAAATAAGTCAGACATGAAAGGACAAATATTGTATGACCCCATTTATATGAGGTACCTAGAACAGCCAAATTCAGAGACAGAAATAGAATAGAGGTTATTTGGAGCTATAGGAAGGGAGTAATAAGGAGTTATTATTTAATGGGCATAGAGTCTCTGTTTTAATATAATGAAAATGTTATACAAACAGATAGTGGTGATGGTGTTCAACTCTGTGATCACACTTAATGCCACTAAATTATACACTTACAAATGGTTGAAATGTTAATTTTATGTTAGACTATTTTTTTTTTTTACAGCATTTGGAAGGAACAAGACATGTGTTATAAGAGTTCACTGCTTTAGCCAACCATTCTCTGAGCTCCCAAACAAAACCCCAGGGGAGGCCGGTCACCACTCGTGGTCTGAAGGCACAAACCCTTCAATGACCACAGTGCTCTCTTCTCAGAAACGGGCTGTAATAGGCATGCCTGAGGCTCCCTTCACTACAGGTGCCAGAGCCTATGCTATATCTCTGTTACAGTTCTTATTGTGCATTCTTCTCCTCTACTGTTTTTCTGGAGGACCTTGAAAAACCTTTTCAGATATTCTATGACACTTGCTTTCTTTTCATTTCAAGTGTCCTCACAGTTGAACAAGAAACATGGAATCATTTACCAACTTGAAGTTTGTACACTTACGATGATTTTTCTTAATACTTTCCTCATGTTGATTTTTTTCCTATTATTAATATACAGTTACATGAGCAACACTATGGTTACTAGACTCCCTCTATTATCAAGTCCCCACCACATACCCCATTGCAGTCACTGTCCATCAGCGTACTAGGATGTTATAGATGATACTTGTCTTTCTCTGCCTGGTTTATTTCACTGAGCATAATACCCTCTAGCTCCATCCATGTTGTTGCAAATGGTAGGATTTGTTCTCTTCTTATGGCTGAATAATATTCCATTGTGTATATGTACCACCTCTTCTTTATCCATTCATCTACTGATGGACACTTAGGTTACTTCCATTTGTTGGCTGTTGTAAATAGTGCTGCAATAAACATAGGGGTGCATATGTCTTTTTGAAACTGAGCTGCTGCATTCTTGGGGTAAATTCCTAGGAGTGGGATTCCTGGGTCAAATGGTATTTCTATTCTGAGTTTTTGGAGGAACCTCCATACTGCTTTCCATAATGGTTGTACTAATTTACATTCCCACCAGCAGTGTAGGAGGGTTCCCCTTTCTCCACATCCTTGCCAACATTTGTTGTTGTTTGTGTTTTGGATGTTGGCCACCCTAACTGGTGTGAGGTTATATTTCATTGTGGTTTTAATTTGCATTTCTCTGATGACTAGTGATGTGGAGCAAGCATCTTTTCATGTGCCTGTTGGCCATCTGAATTTCTTCTTTGGAGAAGTGTCTGTTCAGCTCCTCTGCCCATTTTTTAATTGGCTTATTTGCTTTTTGTTTGTTGAGGTGCATGAGCTCTTTATATAATTTGGATGTCAACCCCTTATCAGATATGTCATTTATGAATATATTCTCCCATACTGTTGGAAGTCTTTTTGTTCTACTGATGGTATCCCTTGCTGTACAGAAGCTTTTTAGTTTGATATAGTCCCATTAGTTCATTTTTGCTTTTGTTTCCCTTGCCCAGGGAGACATGTTCATGAAGAAGTCGCTCATGTTTATGTCCCAAGAGATTATTGCCTATATTTTTTTTCTAAGAGTTTTATGGTTTCATGACTTACATTCTGGTCTTTGATCCATTTTGAGTTTACTTTTGTGTATGGGGTTAGACAGTAATCCAGTTTCACTCTCTTACATGTAGCTGTCCAGTTTTGCCAACACCAGCTGTTGAAGAGACTATCATTTCCCCCATTGTATATCCATGGCTCCTTTATCATATATTAATTGACCATATATGCTTGTGTTTATATCTGGGCTCTCTATTCTGTTCCATGGGCCTGTGGGTTTGTTCTTGTTTCTGTAACAAATTGTCTTGATTCCTGTAGCTTTGTAGTAGAGCTTGAAGTCAGGGAGCATAATCCCCCCTGCTTTATTATTCCTTCTCAGTATTGCTTTGACTATTCAGGGCCTTTTGTGGTTCCATATGAATTTTAGAACTATTTTCTCTAGTTCATTAAAGAATGCTGTTGGTAATTTGATACAGATTGCATTGAATCTGTAGATTTCTTTAGGCAGGATGGCCATTTTGACAATATTAATTCTTCCTAGCCAAGAGCATGGGATGAATTTCCATTTACTAGTGTCCTCTTTAATTTCTATTAAGAGTGTCTTGTAGTTTTCAGGGTTTAGGTCTTTCACATCCTTGGTTAGGTTTTTTCCTAGGTATTTTATTCTTTTTGATGCAATTGTGAATGGAATTGTTTTCCTGATTTCTCGTTCTGCTAGTTCATTGTTAGTGTATAGGAATGCATCAGATTTTTGTGTATTAATTTTGTATCCCGCAACTTTGCTGAATTCAGGTATTAGATCTAGTAGTTTTGGAGTGAATTCTTTAGGGTTTTTTTATGTACAATATCATGTCATCTGCAAACAGGGACAGTTTAACTTCTTCCTTGCCAATCTGGATGCCTAGTATTTCTTTGTTTTGTCTGATTGCTGTGGCTAGGACCTCCAGAACTATGTTGAATAAAAGTGGGGAGAGTGGACATCCTTGTCTTGTTCCTGATCTTAAAGGAAAAGCTTTCAGCTTTTCCCTGTTAAGTATAATGTTGGCTGTGGGTTTGTCATATATGGCCTTTATTATGTTGAGGTACTTGCCATCTATACCCATTTTGTTGAGAGTTTTTATCATGAATGGATGTTGAATTTTGTCGAATGCTTTTTCAGCATCTATGGAGATGATCACGTGGTTTTTGTTCTTCTTTTTGTTGATGTGGTGGATGATGTTGATGGATTTTCGAATGTTGTAGCATCCTTGCATCCCTGGGATGAATCCCACTTGATCATGATGGATGATCCTTTTATGTTTTTTTGAATTCGGTTTGCCAATATTTTGTGAGTATTTATGCATGTATGTTTATCAGGGATATTGGTCTGTAATTATCTTTTTTGGTTTGCTTTGCCTGGTTTCAGTATTAGAATGATGTTGGTCTCGTAGAATGAGTTTGGGAGTATTCCCTCCTCTTCTACTTTTTGGAAAACTTTAATCAGGATTGGTATTATGTCTTCACTAAATGTTTGATAAAATTCAGCAGTGAAACCATCCGGTTCACAGGTTTTGTTCTTAGGTAGTTTTTTGATTACCAATTCAATTTCTTGCTGGTAATTGGTCTATTCGGATTATCTGTTTCTTCCTGCGTCAGCCTTGGAAGGTTGTATTTTTCTAGAACGTTGTCCATTTCTTTTAGGTTACCCAGTTTGTTAGCATATAATTTTTCATAGTATTCTATCATAATTCTTTGTATTTGTGTGGTGTCCGTAGTAATTTCTCCTTTCTAATTTCTGATTCTGTTTATGTGTGTGGACTCTCTTTTTTTCTTGATAAGTCTGGCTAGGGGGTTATTTATTTTGTTTATTTTCTCAAAGAGCCAGCTCCTGCTTTCATTGATTCTTTCTATTGTTTTATTCTTCTCAATTTTATTTATTTCTGCTTTAGTCTTTATTATGTCCCTCCTTCTACTGACTTTGGGCCTCATTTGTTCTTCCTTTTCTAGTTTCATTAATTGTGAGTTTAGACTGTTCTTTGGGATTGTTCTTCTTTCCTGAGATAGGCCTGTATTGCAATATATTTCCCTCTTCGCACAGCCTTCACTGCGTCCCACAGATTCTGTGGTGTTGAATTATTTTTGTCATTTGTCTCCATATATTGCTTGATCTCTGTTTTTATTTGGTCATTGACCCAGTGATTATTTAGAAGCATGTTGTTAAGCCTCCATGTGTTTGTGGGCTTTTAGTTGTCTTTGTGTAATTTATTTCTAGTTTCATACCTTTGTGATCTGAGAAGCTGGTTGGTACAATTTCAATCTTTTTTAATCTACTGAGGTTCTTTTTGTGTCCAAGTATATGATCTATTCATGAAAATGTTCCATGTGCACTTGAGAAGAATGTGTATCCTGTTGCTTTTGGATGGAGTGTTCTGTAGATGTCTGTTAGGTCCATCTGTTTTAATATGTTTTCAGCAATTACCTCCTCAATTACACTTTCTATCCCTTTTTCTCTCTCTTCTTCCTCTGGTACCCCTATAACGTGAAAATTGTTGCGTTTGGATTGGTCACACAGTTCTCTCAATATTCTTTCATTCCCAGAGATTCTTTTTTCTCTCTGTGCCTCAGCTTCTTTGTATTCCTGTTCTCTAATTTCCATTCTATTTACTATCTCTTCTACTACATATAATCTGCTTTAAGTCCCTCCATTGTATGTTTCATTTCAGATATGGAATTTCTTAATGATTGATTCTGCAACTTAAATTCATTCCTGAGTTCTTGAATATTTTTCTGTACCTCCATAAGCATATTTATGATTTTTATTTTGAACTCTCTTTCTGGAAGATTGCTGAGTTCAATTTCATTTGGCCCTTTTTCTGGTGTTTGTGAGATTTTGGTCTCAACCAGGTTCTTTTGATGTTTCATATTTCTATGTGGTGCCATGTAGTGTCCAGGAGCTCTAGCCTCTGGAGCTTCTCAGTCCCTAGAGTGAAGTTTGGGGTTGTAGGGGAGCAGAGCTGGTGCCTGGGGGGAGGAAAGATCTGTTTCCTGCTTCCAGTCCGCGGTGCCTGTCTCGAGTGTCAGAGGCAGTGGGACGAGCACACACGTGTAAGCCTCTGTGCTTTGCGTCTCTAGCTGTTGTAGGCGGGGCCTCCCTCTGGGTGGCCCGTCGCCTGCGCAGTGACTGCGGGTTTGCGAGCAGGTGCCTGCAGGCCAGGAGGAAGGCTCGGCAGGGTGTGTGTCACATTGGGGGGCCTCGGAGCTGAGTAGGCAGCCAGGGGGATGGAGCCCTTGAAGCTCCCCAAAGTTCCCAACCAGCCGGGCAGAGCGCGCCCAGGCGACCTTGTCCAGCTCCCCCTTCTCCCGCACAGCAAGCTCCGCCCAAACCCCGCCCCCTCAGCAGCCCGCTGCCTCCTAGGAAGCCTCTCGGACTCCCCGCCTTTCCTCCGACACAGAGCGGCCGGGTGTGGATCCCGTCCTCCACTAACGGCCGGAACGTCAGTCCCCCAGGCCCTCCGCCCGTCCGAGCTCCCCAACGCCCCGGGCCCCACACACTGTAGGATTCTGCTCACAAAGCAGATCCCCAGGGCTGGGTGTCCAGCAGCCCCAGGCTTCCATCCCCTCCTGCCCCGTTTCTCTTCCTCCCGCCGATGAGCCGGGGCGGGGGAAGGGCCTGGGTCCCTCGGGATTAAGGCTCTCGTACGTTACCCTGTTTCGTGGGGTCTGTTCTGTTCTGTGAGGTCTGCATGCCGTCTGGTGCAGCCTTCCTTCTTCTTGCTGTTTTAGGGTTAGTTGTATTAATTAGCTATATTTTTGTACAATTTGTGGTTTTGGGAGGAGTCCTCCGTCTCACGTCTCATGTTGCCATCTTGCAAGTGGTGTATCATGTTGATTTTTAAATTCAGAATGGTTCCGTGGTAGATGACATGAATGCTGTCGATGGCCAACATGGCCTACATGCTTGGCTGGCAACAGTGCGCCTTGACGCCTCGTGCATGTTGCTTTGGTCTGAGCGATCCATCCAAACCCCACCGTTGCATTAGTATAATCGCAATGTACCTGTTGGCAATTATGATAAAGCTGTACCGCCTGCAAATCTGCACTGCAGAGAAAACTGTGATACTGGAAGAAATGGTTACTAGATGAAAATGATTCTATAAATGAAACATTAACTGGAAGAAATTATTTCTAGACCTGTGGAAAGTTTCATCTGCCAAATAATCTCAGATGACCTTCCCTCACTCCATCATGTCTGAGTGAAATCATAAACACTGTTCAGACTTATAATAAATGCAGCAATGATGAGCATTCACAAATAAGTAGAAACAAAAATGTTTGCACATGCATGAATAAAAGTTATCAATGAAAAAACATAACAACCGTTCTGGAAAATGCTGAGTTTGGGTGTTATATCAAAGAAGATTATAAACAATGATATGAAAAGCCTCTTAAAATACTCTCTTGTCCAACTGAATGTGTACATGAGGCTAGATTTTATTCACATACTTTAACCAAAATAACATGTTGCAACAGTTTGAATGCAGAAACAGATATGAGGTTCTAGCCATCTTCTATTAAAGAGATTTGAGAAAATGTATAAAAATGAGATGTTTTCCATTATTTTTTTGTCTTGGTATAGTTCTTCACAAAAGTGTCATGTTAATATACAGTAGATTTGTTATAGCTGTTTTTAAGTAAATAAATATTTTCAAAATTTTGATTTCTAGTATGATAAATATTGATAGATATAACTCGCATAAACAAAGCTCCTTGAGGTCTGTAATAATTTTTTTGTTATTGAGTATTATTATTATGATTTAGGCTTATTTATTTTGAAAACTAATTCAGTGCCGTAAAATAATTGCTTTAATGAAAAATAATTTGCCATTGAACTATCTCTCATATTAACCAGCCTTAAAGACATTGTTATCCAAACAAAAAGCAAATTCCCACTCATCAAAAGTCAGGATATTTCAAATAACAAAATAATCTATTAAAGGCAATCTGTTGACTATTATGTGTACATTCACTGCTTTTTCAGGATCATGTCATAAGCAACTTTTTCTCAAGGGCCTTTCCATGGGGGTTAATCAGCTTTCACTCTTTTGCCATCACCACCGTGTTTCTCTCCTTTAGCAACTTTCCTATTTCTTCACCTAATTTTTTCTTTTCCTGAGGCCCTTACCTACAGTCCCGCTTTCAAGTTTTCTACCACATTTTCAGTTTTTCAATAACAAAAATCTCTGACACTTTCCTACTAGTTCTTCTCCTGACCTCAAAAATTAGAGCATGTACAATAATGATACGTACTGTTTGGGGATACTTGATAGGTAGAAATCTTTGGACTGTTTATCTTTCATTTTCCTATTTATTAAAGTAGAAGGGAAAGGAAATAGATGGCTTAGACTGGGATACTGAGCAAAGGGTGCTAAATGAAAGAAAACCCCAAACTATTGCTAATGTGATATTTTTCTCATATGGAACTCAAAACTCCTCTATGTATTTGGCCTTATATGAGACTTTATAAAGATGTTCTGGCCTAGTATCCTACATTAGAAGATCTTTGGGAGATCTAGCCTCTATAATAATCAGTACATGCAACCACTATGGAAAACAGTACGGAGGGTCCTCAAAAGATTAAAAATAGAACTACCATATGATCCAGAAATTCATTCATCTGAAGAAAGCAAAAACACTAATTTGAAAAGATATGTACACTCTCATGTTCATTGCAGCCTTATTTACAATAGCCAAGACATGGAAAGAACCTGAGTGTACATCGGCAGATGAGTGGATAAAGTAAATGTCACACACACACACACACACACACACACACACACACACACACACACCCCACTGGAATACTATTCAGCCATGAAAAAGAATGAAATCTTGCCATTTGTGACAACATGGATGGACCCTGAAGGCATTATGCTAAATGAAATAAGACAGGCAGAGAATAACAAATAAGGTATGATCTCACTTACATGTGGAATCAAAAAAACAAAACAAAAAGCAAGCTCATAGATGCAGAGAACAGAGTGGTGGTTGCCAGAGGTGGGGCTTGGGAAGTGGGTGAAATCAATGAAGGGGGTCAAAAGGTACAAATTCCCAGTTATAAAATAAGTCATGGGCATGTAATGTACAGCATGGTAACTATAGCTAATAATACTCTATTGTCATATGTGAAATTTGCTGAGAGTAACTCTTAAAAGTTCTCATCACAAGAAAAAAAAATTTTGTGACTATGTATGGTGACCAAAGTTAACTAGACTCGTGGTGATAATTTCAAAATACATATAATTATCAATTTAATGATTACATGTACACCTGAAACTAACATAGCATTATATGTTAATTACACCTCAATTAAAAAAAACAGATAATACAGGGTAAAGTCAAATCTGACAAGTGCCAGCCTTAATGAGAGTTTCTCCCTGTCATAGACTTGAACTGCTAACATGACCACAGCATTAACCTGATTTTTCCAGCCCCTCAGAGAAGAGAGAGAGAAGAGAGAGCTTGGGAAAATGATGATAGTTTAATAGGAAGGAAGGAAGGAAGACAGAAGGATAGAAGAGAGAAAACAAAGAGAAGGAAAGGAAGCGAGAAGCAGGGCTGCTGTAAAGTGTATCATCTCAGCAGGAGAGAAAATGGTCAGAAGAGCTCTGGAAACAGACAAGACTTGGGAGGTTACTGCAAATCACTCTGAATCTACTGTGATGTCAAAGTCCTATTACTTTATCAAGTATATTTTAGAGGCAGATAGCGTTCCCCTGTCCCAAGTTTTAACTCTTGATTAATACAATTAGCATTTAGATGAAATAACCCTATGTCTATTTCTTAAATCCAGAGCCAGACAAACACTTTAGTAAGGTATTAAGAGACCATTTTTACTTCTTCAGTACTTTCCTCTCTTTTCTAACCTTTAATGAATGAAATGGATAACTTACTGCTTGACTACAGTCTTCCACAGTCCTGGAGCTTCCAGATGGTTCCCCAGAACATGAAGCTAAGACCCACATGGACTCCGTCATAGATAGCTGCCACTGGGAATGGACTTGGCTTTTCTCTTTCAGAGCTAACAACTAAAAAGAAACACTGGGGGCAGGAGAACTCATCTGTTTATTCTTTAGTCCTGTATCTTGAGAGGTGTTAAGCTTATAAAATTATTTCTGTTACTGCTTTCCTTATAGTGAGGTATTGAAATAAGTTCCCAGAATAAATGTTTCCTTTGAGAGCGTAGCTACTGTCTGTCTGGCCTCCAGGTGCACAGGGCTGAGAGGTCACAGTCACAGTACGTCCCTTGCCAGCAAAGTTAGACAACATGACTCTCCTCTTCTAACCAGCTTATGCATCCATTTTCAAATCACTGTATTGAGATGCTGAGAGAATGAGATTAAAAACTTTTTGAAAATAATGTATTCCTCTCTCACCCCTGAGGCACTCCACCAATTTTCATTTTGCATGTTACTTTCCAGTCCCGTGAGTAGGTTAAATATATTTTTATGTAGTTGCAATTTCAGATCCTCTTTCTTAAAATGACATCATTTGAAAACTCTTTTTCCAAAAGCCACTGTTGCTGTTTACATTCGTAGGTGACTTTCTGCTAAGCCTGTGTTCCTTAACATCAAGTGGGAGGGACTGGAAGGAGAGGACTGTCATTACATAGTCTTGGCTCTGATTACTAAAATCTCTCTACTGTGTTCTCTGACCTTCCCAAATTAACCTAAATTTCATGTTATGCTCTGCTTTAAAGAATCCTGCCCCCAATATTTCATTCAATTTTGTGGAAAAATTAACAGATATTATATCTGACCTTTTAAGGAACCACATAACTTTTTGTTTCCCTCAAAAAAGCAACCAAGAATTTCTTAGCCTATTTACAATAGACTGGCAAAGTGTTGCCATGGAAGATATGACATCAGCAGGACAATGAAGTGGGAGAATTGGAGCATCACATTTACAAAAGAGAAAAAAAAAAAAAAAGAAAGGAAAGCTTTAAATTGTCAGGAGGTCAAATATCCTGGGGAAAAAAAAGTATTAGGTACAGTTGAACTTCCATGGTTTTTCTAATTTAGTGCTCTAAGGATCATAAAAAGCTGTAATTTTTACCCAGAGAGAATCTGCTAAAGAAATGTTTCCCTAGCTTAATTGCCTGTTACAAATTTAGATTTTATATATTACTTAAACATAATGGCAAAATTCTGTTATATGCCTTTTCAAATAGAAATGGAAAATTACTCAAGGAGAACCTATAGAAAGTATATTAGAGAATAATATTTTGGTAATTTTTCTATGGCTTTTTTCAAGGCAAATTTAAAATTGTCTTGTTGCTTCTTTTCTGTTTTTTTTCCAGTGGGAGAACTATAACATCTTAAATATTGAAAGGCTTGAAACAGCCTGTACAATTTATAGAGACCGTTAGAAGAATAATCCTCGTACCTACAGTAGTTGCCATTCGTCTTTCTCCGGGAATACATTTCCATCCTTCTTTCATATTATATCATAGATGGTGACCAGTGCCTTACGGAGCCATCTCATCACGCCTGCCTTCAGGAACAAACAAGACTTGAACAAATCTGGAAGGACAAACTTTATGTGGAGAGCTAGAACACTTTTTTAATAGGGCCTGTTTGACTTCCGGCTGTGTAAATCTAACCTGTTGGGTCGGTATTGGATTCTACATCTCGATTTGTTTTAGGGCACCTGGTAAGATATGTCTTGGGCCTAAACTGTTGAGAGAGCAGAGTTCATCTCTGATGGTTTTCATTTCCCTCTTGGGGCCTCTTTTCTTCCAGGCCCCACCTGCTGCCCTGCCTGCCGCACATGCGGTAACAGCGCGGGCTGGCGTTCAAGGCGCGCTGGCCCAGGAGAAGGCACTCACAACATCGTTGCTAAACAAGCCTGGGCTTCAGTTTTCATTTCTATGGTATTTGTTCCTGTTCTCCCAACTAGGTGATCCTCCTTGACTGTCCTTTGAAGATCCCTGAGCGTGCAGAGGAACATGGTTCCGATTGGAAAGTTTCTTTTCTTTTGGAGAAGCAGGCTGATTCCTTTTAAATCACATGATTTAGTTCTATGGGGAGATGAATATCCTTCTCCGTATGTGTCTCACATGATGAACGTTTAATAATGAGACAAGATGAGATCAGGAGCAGATTGACTGAAGCTGGGGACGCTGAAGGTTCAGGTCCCCTTTTTGGCACAGGTCTTCCCAAGGCTTTGGGGAAAAGCCTTGGTAATGTGCTCACAGGTAATATGGTTTTGCAAAATTTGCCAAAGAAATATATTTTAGCCGTCCTGAGCCATCTCTTGCCCCTTTAACTTCCCCTCTGTAGTACGTGCCCTTGTGTTAGGTTTGGCCATGGGTACTGTAGGATTCTGGGAAGGTGACAATCAATTGGTGATACATTCAGTTTAGGTTTTATAGGGTATACTAACATGGTTTGCAGTCATTTCTGAGATTAATTAAGTTACTGCTCGATGTCCTGGTAAAGAAATAGCTTCCAGGAATACTTCTCATCTCCCACTATGCTGACTACCCAGCATCATGACATAAAGGCACAAAGCCAAGGTTTATACAACATGAGTGGGTCCTATGCCATCTCTTCCCGGGACTGTGCAGGTAAGAGTGGAGAAACGAGTCTGAAATGTCCTAAGCTAGTCTATGCAAAATTCTTCTAATTGCCAGATGTATACAACTGTAAGTAGAGGATTCATGTGCCTAGAGGCCTAGGCATAACCGTACTTTCCAGTTAGAATACGTATAATGATGCAGTATCTGCAATTATCAACCCACCATACATATATATATATGTCTTCTCTTGTGATGAAAGTTATGTGAAGTAAAGTTGACCAAAAGTCCTTTGATTTTACTGTGTACAAACCTGTAGCCGTACTAAAAATAGGAGTATGTCTGTATAAGAGTTTGGGATGAATCCTGCATCCCAAACCTCAATATGTAAGCAAATTTTATCAACTACACTACAAGAAAGACTGAATTACTTTTCTATTCTTTTGATAGAAAAAGATATTACAAAACAGCTGTTGTACAGAGAAGCTACCAAAGGACATTAAACAAAAAAATGTAGAAGAAAAGTATTATAATGGTTCTGGCAGGCAATTAATGAAAATATTATGACATTTTCCTGGAGTTTTTATTATTTATGGTATTTGTCAGTTTTTTAAAAATTTAAACTTACTGCAGTTTCTATTATTATTCTAATTTTTAAGACTAATTTTGCATTTGTACTTTCATATTTGTTTCTTTAAAGAGGGCCCCTAAATTATGTAAGCTTCTGTCTGAATAAAACCTGGATTGGCCTCCGAATGAGATGAGATGCGCTAAGTCAAGCTGATACCTGGCATTGATATCTGACATAATAAGCTAATCGGATAAGAAATGAAGTTGGTAAGAATGGGTAAAAGTAGTCAAGGTACCATAAGTCAGGCAAGAAACAGGACATACACATTGTTTTAAACAGTAACATATTTTCTGTGGGTGGGTATGATGGGCATAGGTCTAGATGAGATTGCTTGGGGGAAAGTCTGTGAGTCGGTCATAGATCTTAATTCTTACTGCATTTATCGAGCCCCACTTCCTCTATCCCATTCCAAAATATCCTATTAGTTGATTGGTACTGGAAGAATTCTAATGTCAAAAAATGTTTTTGAAAGCCTAATTTGGGTTTGTTTTTTTTTTTTTGGCCACCTAGATTTTTTTTAATGGATTCTTGCATTTGAAGGAATTTTTCTCTAAACTACACAATCCGAAAACTTATATAGTGAAGTACTCAATGGATTACTGAATTGAATTGTCTTTGCTACCCACTTATCCAGGGCTCTGTCCATCTCATCTACATTTCATCTCAGTGTATTTACAGATTTGGTTCTTTAGAAAGTGTAACTAGTGTTGGGAACATGTCAAGCTATACATTATTCAGCAACCTAAAGCCAGTTTTCTTGGTGCGGCCTCTAGAGATTCTTGTTAATCCTTACTCTTCATTCCAAAGGTCTGAAGTTCTGGGGCAAATGAAGGCACATTGTTGGTGGTAAATTCTTGTCTCTGGAATTTGCTTTCCTTGTTATCCTTTTGAGATCAGGAGTGGCTGATCCTATCTATCTGAAACACATACCCGAAAGCCCTCATAAAATGCAATTCACTCTTGCTGGTTTCCTAATAACTGGCTTTCATCAAGATGGGTAATGATACTGTGGAAAAGCATGGGGAAACTCTCTTCTACTTCCACTACTGCTTTACTTTTTATCTCTCTATTCTTGAGTTAGACCTTTTTATCTGGAGTGCTGCTAAAAAACTACTAAACAGTTTTGCCAAAACTGTAAAGAAACACAACATAGCCCTTAAAAAATCAGACTATGGGAAATAGATTGTATCTGTTACCTTTTCTGCATATCTTAATGTAACATAGGTGTATAAAAATATATAAGAACGTTTTGAAAGGCATATAGAAGATGCATCAGGCTTTACTTTTTAGAAATTTCATAAATTTTATCCACTTGATGAACTATATTTAATCCACAGTTTGGTTTTATTGTTAGTACTTGAAATTACTTAAATTTATTGTTTTTGTGTGTGTGCCCTGGAAGAATGACTCAATAGAGGTCTGTAAACTGCTAAGCCAGTATGAATGATTTTCTGTAGATTAAGTGTCACACGAGTTCATAAAAATCAGTCCCCAGAAGCATGGCAGCAAGTCTGCCAAATGGCCCAACCTTGCGCTTAATGGAGTTTATGAAGTCATTGGCTTTCTCTGCTCCTTAAACTGTGTTCAAAGAATGCAAGGAGAATATGATGCAGCATATCTCTATTGCACTTTAATCACACAAAAAAATTATTCCAGCTAAATGCTCCATAATCTGAAAATACTGATACTGTGACACTTTAAATATTCCAGCAAATTATTAGCCACTGTATAACACTTGACACAGAACACTTAGATTCTATTTGGCCAAGTTTGACCTTGCAATTTTAAATAAGTTTTTATATATGTTTAATAATACAAATGTACATGTACTATCTAATATCAATATTATACACACACACACACACACACACACACATAATATAATCTTTATGCACAAAAGAACTTTAACCTAAACATTCAAAGGATTAATAAAAAAACTGGAAATTAGAAGACATGAATTTTATCATTTGTTTATTGATATTTTTAATTATTAAATCAATACATGTACACACAGTGCTCAGTTTAACGATAGGTGAATATAATGAAAACATTTTAAAGCCCCTCCTTCCTTCTTTTCCTAGCTCCTATCTTCTAGTAACCAGGAATAATAATGAGTTAGGTATTCTCCCATGTCTTTCTCTAAAACAACACAACTTTGTGGAACAGAGTTTGCCCATGACTACCTGGAACATAGAGCATGAGACTCAAGGTTTCAGTTTCCTCTTGCCAAAAATAAGGAGGATTCAAAACCACAATGAGATACTACTTTATACCCACTAGTATGGTTAAAATAAAAAAGACAGACAATAACAAGTTTTGGCAAGGATGTGGAGAAATTAGAACACTAGCACATTGCTGATGGGAATGTAAAATAGTGCAGCCACTTTGGAAGACCTTTTTGGAGTTCCTCAAAATGATAAACATAGAGTTGCTATATGACCCAGCAATTCTACAACTAAGTATGTATGCAACAGAAATGAAAACATATGTCCATAACAAAAAAATGTTCTTAACAGCATTATTAATTATTGCCAAGAAGTAGAAATAACCTAAATATCCACCAACAAATCAATGGAGAAACAGAATGTGGCATATCCACACAATGGAGTACTATACAGCCATAAAAAAGAATTAGGTACTGTTACATGCTATAACGTGCATAAATCTTAAAAATAATATGCCAAATGAAAGAAGCCAGTCACAAAAAACCACATATTATGATTCCATGTATGTAAAATGTACAGAATATGCAAATCATTAGAGACAGAAAGTAGATTAATGGTTGCCAGAGGCTAAGTTATCAGATTTCTTTTAGCCTGAAAAGAGTTCTGTAGATTCTGGTAATGGTTGCACAACTCTGTAAATATACTAAAAATCACTGAACAGTAAACTTTAAATGGGTGAATTTTATGGTATGTAAAATAGATCTTAGTAAAGCTTTTACAAAATGAAAATAAGGGTGTCTACCTTAGTTGCTCTCCCAGGTCCTTTTAGATTATAGAATTTCCCTATTACACAATGTGAAGACACGTCCATGTTCTTTTCTTACTTCTGCTAATAAATTCATTTCAATAACAAGTTCTTAATCTGCTTATTAGATCTACTACATTTTCCCCATCTCTAAAATGGTTCTTCCTATTTATGCTAAAGTTGAATATTTGTCCTATGACATAAATGTCAACTTTCAGTTAGAAAAAAAATTGAAAAATATCTTGGTAAAGAAAAAAAACGTGAGTTAACAGCTATCATAACCAGTGTCTTTATGGCTTTAAATACACACAATTCATCCTAATAATTGATAAGAGTCAAGAAAGCAAAATATTCGACTAATCCTGTATGTATAGGGTATCATATTTCAACTCCTAATATTTTTAGTTCAATTACCATAACTTGAGTCTCAAAAACAAATATGCAAATAAAGAAAGTTAAACCAGCTGTCATTATGGGCATGACAAATACAGATGTACCAACCCTGTACAGCAAAACACTAATAATGCTAGCTAACATTTAGTGACACCTTATTATATTCCAGGCACTGTGCTGAGAACCTTATGGAAATGATCTCACATAATCTTCACAATCCCACGAATAGAGGGATTTTAAGGTGAGAGGAGAGGTTAGATAACTTGCTCAAGGTCAAGTCTGAAGTTTCTTATAGAGCGGCGTGATGTTCACAGCCTCTATCAGTAGCTATGGGAAGGCTGTCCAACACTCAGAATGGGCACTGACCATAGCCTCACAGAGGGTCCAGGAGGCCAGTAATTCCCTTTAATACCTGGATTACAGGCCATGCCAGGGTGTGGGGAGGGGGGCAGAGAGACTGGGAATTTAGCTGAATATCAGCTCTGCATATAAAAGAAGATATTTACAAGAGCTTGGTAAGTAAACAGACTGAGAGTTCAATTCATCAAACACCTTCCTCTGCTCCAGACACTATGAAAGCCTGTCGGGGTAGAACAGAAATGAGGAAGATATGATCTCTCGTCTCATAGAGTTCGGAATTGGGAGACCTGAGATTTGGGCTAGGTTCTGATTTCAGGAGCTGGGTGACCTTGAGAGAATCATTAGTTTCTTGGAACTTCTTGCAAAACAGATTAATTTCTGTCAGTAAGATTCAAGGGAGACAGGGTAATCTGATTTCTATGGAGCCTTAAAGAAAGCATTAGTGACCACTTCTAAAAGATGTTTGATTTCCTTCACATATGTGTCATTTCCCACTTAACTGCTACTGTTTGCTTTTCTGGTTGCACCGTGATGGTCTGAATTTGCAAGTCTACAAGGCAGCATAACTGATTCAAACCATTAAATAATCTAGATCAACCAAACCTTGGACACAAGTACGTAATTATGTGAATTGCTGTTATTGATGTTGGAATGTAATTGTTTACCCAAGAAAAGCTAAAAGTGTTCTCTAATTGAAGTCTTTTAGATTCATGCTGATATTTGTACAGTTGAGATGCCATAATTATGTTCAAATAATTCTTGGTGCTACAGGGACCATGTGGCTATAGCAAATAATAACGTTGTTTATTTAATTATGTAATGGTTTATGCAATGTTAATGTTCAGGTGCCATGGGTTGTCAGTGATGTGATTGTTGAGAACAGTAAAAAAATATTCTGTGACTGGGCAGTCTGCTTTCTGTTGTATTATGCTAACACAATATTTTTTCACATGTTGGATGACAAATATCAAGTGCTGCTTTCACACATGGTTCATTATCTATATAAATATGCTGGGAGAGGACTTTCCAAGGTTCACGTTTAGTGTGCACTTAGAATACACTCATCGACCCATTCTCATAGATAATGCATACTTCTGAATACTACCAGTGACTGACATTCTGGTAACTGGAGCAACAGAAACTTGGGAAATGGCTAAATAGAAGTAAAAGATTGACATGACATCCCATCTCCCAGGCCCAATTTCCTTTCCTACCTGTAGCATGCTACTCCACACATTTTCTTTTTTCTATTGCTCTAAGGGCTGAGTGCACTATATTCAGTGGAAGCTTCTGTGAAACAGCTACAGTTACCTCAACAGGTGAGCAAGATTGCTTTATCCAGGTCACCAAGGTGCAGTTCCCTTGAGCTGGACATTTGCATGTTCAGAATAAAGAGACTATGGAAGTCCTGTTTTCAATGTCTATGAATACATCCACGAAGAGAAACCTTTGGTCTTGCTTGTCATGGCACAATTCATGGTAGAGGGGCTGCAGCGCAGTCGAGTTGGAAAGTATCCAGGATCCAAGGGATGTGGACCTGGGTTTGGATCTTGGCTCTGAAACTTATCAGCTGTGACTGTGGTCAACATACTTTATCTTCTTCAAGTCTTGGTTCCTTTAGACCAGGGCTTCACAATAGTGACACCATCAACATTTTGATGATTCTTTGTTGTTGGGGAACATCCTCTGTCTGGTAGGATGTTTGGCATCTCTACCGATTAGATACCAGTATCGGTTCCCCTGAATTGTGACAATCAAAGATGTCTTTACAATTTCACATTTTACTGGAATAAATTGCCCCTAGTTGGAAAGCACTGCTTCAGATGTTAAGTTACAGATTATAGAACCCACTTCGTAGGTGTGGTAGGCAGAATAATATCCTATGAAGACGCCCACATCCTAATGGTTAAAACCTATGACTATGTTACCTTTCATGGTAAAGGGGAATTAAAGTTGTAGATAGAACGAAGGTTGCTAATACAATGACTTTAAAACAGGGAGATTATTCTGGATTATCTGGATGGACCCATTGTAATTCACAAGGATCCTTAAAAGTGAAAGGGTGAGGCAGAAGAAGGCAGAATAATACAGTGTGAGAAGGATTCGAATTGCATTTGCTAGCTCTGAAGATGGATGAAGGGGTCCACAAGCCAAGGGACGTATGCAGCCTCTAGAAGGTGGAAATGGCAAGGGAACTAAGATCCTTCCAAGAAGGTACAGGAAAGAATGCAGCCTAAGCCACATTTTAATTTTATCCCAGTGAGACCCATGTCTGATTTTTGACCTACAAACTGTAAAATAATAAATTTGTGTGTGACAAGCCACCAGTTATGGTAACTTGTGACAGCAACAATATATAAAATGTATACAGTTGGGGCTATTGTGAAAATTATGAGATAATACATATATGTTACTATTGCCTGACAAATAGTGAGTGGAAATAAACCAAGTATCTATTAACTGATGAATAGAAAAACAAATGTGATATGTCCAAACAATGGAATCTTATTTAGCCATAAAAAAGAATAAAATACGAACACATTCTACAATATGGATGAACCTTAAAAAGATTATGCTCCATGAAAGAAGCCATTCACTAAAGGACACATATCATATTGTTTAATTTATATGAAATATTTGGAACAGGCAAATCCATAGAGACAGAAAGTAGATAAGTGGCTGTCCCAGCTGAAGGGTGGGAGTGGAGAATAGACAGTGACTACTAATGGGTACAGGGTTCTTTGGGGTGATGAAAATGATCTGGATTTTGATGTATACACCTCTGGTTACACAACTTTGTGAATATGCTAAGAATCACTGAATTGTAAACTTCAGTAGGGTAAATTTTTAAAAAAGGAACTTAAGAGGATACTCTGTTATATTTACCCTTATTTTGATCACTTCTGATTATTTTTTTCCTCTCTGCAGTTCCAAGCCTTCTTGTGTTATCACTTCTCTAGTGCTTAGAGAACTTCCTTCACTTATTCTCAGGGGTAGGTTTTTTAGCAAACAAATTCTTTAGTTTTCTTTTGTCTGAGAATGTCTTCATTTTCCCTTCATTCCTGAAGGACATTTTTGACAGATATAAAATTAATGGTTGGTAGTTCTTTTCTATCAGCGCTTAGAAAATGTGTCATTTCTTTATCATCTCCATGAGCTCAGATGAGAAATCTGCCATCATTCCAACTGGTGTTACCTGTAAATATTGTGTCGTTTCTCTCTAGCTGCTTTCAAGATTTTTTCTTGTCTTTAGTCTCCAGAAGATTAACTGTGATGTGTTGGTGTGAATGTATTTGGTTTTATCATTTGGAATTTGCTTAGCTTCATGATTTCATAGGTTTATGTTTCCCAAAATCCTTTGGGGAAGTTTTCAGCCCTTAGCTCCTTTGTTATTGTCCCATAGGGTCCTGAGACTTTTGTTTTTTCAGTCTATTTTTTTCTGTTTTTCAGATAGGGTAAATTATTGATGTGGCCTCAAGGTATGGGTTCTATTCTCTATCATCATTCTACCATTAAATACATCCATTGAGTTTTTACTTCTATTGCTGTATTTTTCTTTTTTCCCCAAGTTTTATTCTGCTTATTCTTTTTTAA
This sequence comes from Phataginus tricuspis, assembly GCA_029783875.1. NCBI lineage: Eukaryota > Metazoa > Chordata > Mammalia > Pholidota > Manidae > Phataginus > Phataginus tricuspis. Next base: position 18,957,582 of record JAQQAC010004068.1, read on the forward strand.
TAGCTTTGTTGAGGCATAAGTGATATACAAAAAACTACATATATTAATGTATACAATTCAGGGAGTTTGGACATATGCATACATATGAAACAATCACCACAATTAAGGGAATGAACTTATCTATCACCTTTATTCTTAAGTAGAGGGTACTTGATATTTGGATAGAATTTGAGGTTTTTTTTTTTTAAAAACTAAAGCCTGAATTGTCATCTAAATTGGATTAACTCTTAATTTTTGTTTTTTATAACATGTTTTTGCTAGATTCTCTATGTTTTCATTTGTTTCAGGAGAATTTGTAAATGCTTTTGAAGCATTTTTACGATAGTTGCTTTAAATTCTTGTCAGGTAGTCCCAACAGTGTTGGAATGGATAAATGTGTAATAGTATTGGATAAATAGTGTTGGCATCTTTCGATTGTTTTTTTCTCATGCAAGTAGTGATTCTCATGTTTTTTAAAAATAGAATACTTGATTGTCCTATTGTACCCTGGACATGTGGGGCACCATATTATGACAGTGTGGATTCTATTTCATCTTTTTAGGCATCAGTTTTCCTTTGATGTATAGCAGAGGCAAGATGGACGTGCATGTTCGGCTCACCACTGAGCCCTGCTGACGGCTTTCCTGATAAGAGATGGGCAGCCCCGTGGCCTCCAAGTTGGGGAGAGTGTCAGCTCAGTTTTCCACTGGCTTCTATAGGATACCCACACCATCAAGGTCAGAAGCAACAACTGACACAATTTTCAGTACATTCTCAGTGGCTGCAGCTCATGTTTGTGAACTCTGGCTTGTATTTGCTTTCTCCAAACTTATGTCAATCTTCCCTTCCCATTTGCCTGCTCTGTAGACATCAATCTTCAGCATCAGAGCAGAGACAACAGCCTTACAGAGATTTATTGCTTCACAACTGCATAATATCAAACTGCTATAACATCCTCTTCTGTACGTGTGTATATGTCCTAGTGGTTTGTCTCTTTGATTGGACTCTGACTGATAACCCCAAACCAGTACTTCTTCATTAGTTTACTGCAGACCACCCCAAACTGGGCTTTCAACATTTTAAGCAATAGTTTAGATTGATTATATCATTACTTTAAAAATACTTTATTTTAGAATAGTTTTAGATCTATAGAAAACTTGGGAAAGAGTAGAGAGTTCCTATTTCCCCACACCTTAATTTATAGTATTATTTTTTATAACAGCTTTATTGAGATGTAATTCACATACCATATTATTCATCCATTTAAAGTATGCAATTCAATGGCTTTTAGTAAATTCAGAGCTGTGCAACCATCATCATAATCAATTTTAGAACATTTCAATCAGTCCCCCCCAAACTATACCTAATAGCAGGCAAACCCTATTTCCTTCCCATGCCTCAGCCCTAGGAAAACACTGATCTATTTTGTGTTTCTATGGATTTGCCTATTTTGGACATTTCACGTGCTTGGAATCATCGAGTATGTAGTCCTTTGTGACTGGCTTCTTTCACAGATAATTATGTTTACTGGATTAATCCATCTTGAACTAGGTATTGGCATTTCATTTCTTTTTACTTCGGTGAATAATATTCATTGCATGGACATGCCAGATTTTAAAAATCCATCCATTAATTGATGGACATTTGGGTTATTTCCACTTTTTGGCTGTTATGAATAATGCTGCTATGAACATTTGTATATTAGTTTTGGGCGGACATATGTTTCCATTTATTGGGTATACACCGAGGAGTGGAATTGCTAGGTTTATGTTTAGCATTTTGAGGAACTGCCAGACTGTTTATCCAAAGTGGCTATACCATTTTACATTTTCACCAGCAGTGAATAACGGTTAGGATTTCTCCACATCCTTGCCAACACCTATTATTATGTGCTTTGTTTAAATTATATAATTATTCTTTTTGATTACAGGGTGTGAGGTGGTAGTTCATTGTAGTTTTGATTTCCATTTCCCTTATGGCTGTTGACGCTGAGCGTCTTTTCCTGTGCTTTGTTGGCTATAGGCATACCTTCTATGGAGAAATGTCTATTCGATCCTTTGACCTTTTTTTAATTGTTTCTTATTATTTAATTGTAAGACTTCTTAGTATATTCCAGATACAAGCCTCTTATGAGAACATGATTTACAAAAATTTTCTCCCATTCTGTGGGCTACCTTTGCACTTTGTTAATGGTGTTCTTTGAAGCATAAAAACTTTAATGTGGATGATGTCCAATTTATCTACTTTTTTCTCTTGGTACTCATGCTGGAGACGTCATTTTTTAACTGAAATTCTGAACACTAGTCTAATTTCACAACACCTTCACGGGCAGTCAAATCATTAAAAAAAAACTTGTTGTTTTCATAAAATTGGATTCCCATTAGGTAAAGAAGGACAGAGAAGCTGTGGTATAAGTTGAGGGGGATACCAAGCAGAACTGCTCCATCATAGCTACACTCCTATCAGATGAACTGAGGACATGTGTGCAAGGCACCATAAATGTCTGTGATAGTCTAACCCTTGTACTACTGAGATATGCTTTACTGACAACTGAATCTTCCAGATGGGGATTACACACAATTTCTATAAAAAAACCAAACTAGACTTACAATGGGAACATTAGTGAAACAAGCTATATCCCTGTTCCTGCAGCTATTCTCAAGGCCATACTGATTTTCTTCGCCTCACTTCTCTCTAATCCATTTTACATTTCCCTTACCCTTGGCCAGTATTTCAGCTGCACTGAATTCCCTGCCTGGTAGAGTCACTTAGACCTTCATCTCTGGGGGAACTGAGGTCTTGGTTGCCTAAATCCGTGAGGCCATAGTCACTACATTCACCTACTCATTATCATTCACCGGTAACAGAAACACCGAGGATGCTCCAGTGACTCCTGTGAGTGACACACTCTTCCCTGATACTTAATGTAGCAGCAAACTTGTAATCAGAGTCGGTTCCTGCTACCAAGTAACTTCTTTCTTTGCCTGTTGGCTAAGCAACATGAGAAGTCCAAAGTGACCAGGCATTAGTTGTAGTTCTGGGTTTGGAGAAACATTATTATGTGCCTAGTAGAAGTGGGAACCAGGACCTCTAAATCAGCAGAGTCCACAGTTGAAGGGATGGGAAACATAAATTCTGCAAAGGGGCGCATGAGAGTAATGCTGAGACGAGCCCATTGCTTGGTTCCTGGGCCCGTGTAGTGCACTTGTGAGGAACAGTCATCATATCATAAATTTGTTGAACTTGTTGACTATATTAATTCATATATCACATCCTAAAGGGCGCTGTGGCGACTCTGTGGGATGCTGTCTCCGGGCTGGCACCTTAACTGGACCTTTCCAAATCTATCAGGCTGCTACTCTGGGGAACATGGTATATGGTAAGATCGACGCGTCCCATGGCTGTAAGCCCACTGCCACATACCCTTTTGCTGTGAAATGGCTCCTTCGATCTGTGGCTGTGTCACACGGGATCCCGGGTCGGTAACGCACATTCTATGAGCCCTTGGAAAGTGGTGCTCTCAAAAGTACCGCAGGCAGGGGAGTCACACCCTTACCCAAAGACTAATTACAGATCCGTCAGAATGGAAAGGATCGGAAATAATCGATTTATCCACGAGGCTAGTTGGTCCTCTCTGGTGTACTATACTGAGGGCACAGCATTCGTCTCTGTTGCTTTTCAGTTCAGCGTTCAGCAGCGGCAGTCATAAGAGAGAACTGGCGATACTGAGCCCACGCGTAACCTGCACCCTGTCACCGTGGCTGCTCTGTAGGCGGGCACTTTGTGCAAGCACTGGGCCAACTGAGAAGAGCTAAGCAGTCCATCTGGTTGTTAAGTGTCTTCTCTGCAGTGTTTTTTTCTGGTGACTATTCAAACAAAACACCAAGACGGACACTCTTTGCGCCTATTTCCAGAAAACCTCTGTGTGCATCTTCCTCATACCTCCTTGTCTCTGATTTTCCATTTTTGCTGTTTCCAGGACCTAATTAATCAGCCAAGATATTTGCTACTGCCCATTTCTCTACTGGAGTTGGATACAATAATACAGAAAATATTTAGAGGGATTCTCTGTAAAGAGGAGCAGAGACTTGGGACAATGGCTGGAGAGAGAAAAGAAATCAAGATAATTTTTTAACAGTAAGATGAAATCAGAGTGTGTCAGTATGCTGATGAAGATAATGCAGTAGAAATAGAAAACAATGATGCAGTACACAGAGAAGAGGGTTAGTGGAGATGGATTCCAGTAGCCTTGAAATGCATTGTAAATGGCAGTTTATTATTTGAGGAAAACATGATGTTTTAATTATTTCTATATAAATTGAATGGGATTGTACAAATTAATAAGTCAAGAAACATGTATCAAGCATTTTCTAGGATCTAAGAACATACTATTTCTAGGGACATAGAATAAATAAGAATTCTTAAGGAATTCACAATGAGAGACTTTATTGTGGAAAAAGTTCATTGCAATTCAATGTGAGAAATGCTTTAATGGAAGCATGGAATAAAGGAACTTCATTTTGATAGCATATGCCCCAAATGCTCAAATAAATGCTTAAATATATAGAGTCTAACTAGGTCTAAAATATATACAACTAGTTCTTTCAGGATTTAAAATTTTCTTTTTAGCTGTTCTGGTACTTAGAAGGGAGAATCAAAAGAGAGATAGTTCTTTTGAGTTTGTCCTCTCTTTTCTTACTGCAAAATGGATAGAGAGATGATATAAATGTAAATTTGGTTATAAAAAGTTACAGTCATGAATGATTGGTACTGTCAGTCACAGGTCCTGATGAACTGCGGGTATGTGGAATCATTAAGACAATCGGCAGAGGAATGCTACAAAATCAGATACTGCTTCCCTAGGAGATTATTAAGGGGAAATAGCATCAGAATAGAGAAAATGGAGCTGATTTGATCTGGGCTTTCCTGTCTTTCACTGAACATGCATTATGCATAAAACTGCAGTGTAGGTCAATTTCTAAAAGCTTTACTTTGAGGGAGAAAGGAGACCACAGTTCTAGGAAAAATTTAAGTCCAAAGCAGAAAACAACTTCACACTTTCAAGAGCTGTTTTGTCTTTCTTGTATCTATGTGATCGGCATGTGATGTCTTCAGAGGAGAGCGTAGATGAGGGCCAGCTGCAGCCGACTCTGGAGAGTAGACCACCGCGACATTTGGGGGTGACCAGAGCTGCTCAGAGCCAGAGCCCGACCCATCTTCTTCCCTGCATCCAATCAACCTTATTAAATTACTTCTATGTTCTGCATGAAGTACACTCTCCTAAAGCTTTAATAAATTGAAATGATTTTGATAGTCTTCCAATTTTTTAGATATAAATTATTTTTTGTTATAAATTGTATTATAGATATTAATTATTAATTAATTGAAATATATATATATAATTATGTGATCACCGAGATGAGTTAGAGTTGAGCAGTTGACATATTACATTTTGTAAACATTTAATCAGCTGTTATACACTTTTGGAGCCAGTATTTTTTTCTTTCTATGTTTAAAATATATCAGAAGCCCTTAAAATGTTATAACCCTAGGTATACTTTGCCAGTAATGCCTAGAAGATAAAATTCAGATGGTACATGACAAAAAGGATTCTGGGGTTTTTTTGTTTTTGTTTTTCCTTATTCAAGAAAGCCTCTCCCACCCCAGGATTGTAAAGTTATTCTATATGGTCGTTTACTTGATTTGGAATTCATTGGCGCATGCTGTAGGGGTGCACCTTCACGTCCGTGTATGTGTAGAGCAAATGCCTCCTCTGTTTGGCTGTTCACAGGACATTTGTTACAGTGCCTGCTTATGGTCAGTAAGCCTGTGACCTGTCAGGATCATCGGGAGGGGTCGGGTGCTGAGGACTGAATGCGTCCCTCCAAAACTCATATGCTGAAACCCTGATCTACAATGTGACAAAATTTGGTAGTAGGGCCTTTGGAAGGCGATTAGGTTATGAGAGTGGAGCCCTTACAAGATGATTGGTGCCTTTATAAGAGGAAACTTGAGAGACTTGCTTTCTCTCTGCTCTCCTCTACACGAGGACACAGCGAGAAGGTGGCCAGCTGTGAGCCAGGAAACCAGCCCTTTCCCTGATCTCAGACTTCCCAGCCTTCAGAGCTGTGAGAAATAAATTTCTGTTGCTTAAGCCATCCAGTCTATAGTATCTTGTTTATAGTAGCCTGAACTGACTAAGCTATCGGGTAAGGGAAGAGAGGTGACAGGTAAAATACAGGAAAGCTTGGAGGAAATGATTTAGCAAAAGCCAGCTGCTCCCCTTATGTCTCTGAGTTCCAGCCTCCACGGAGGACTTGGCCTGAGAATTCTGTTCTTTCTCACCACCTCATTAATGCTTTTAAGAAGATGATGTTTTACCTTTTATCCAGAATTTTATTTCAGGATATAACCACCATATTACCAGAAATGAAGGTTCTCTTTTATTTTCTTTTATGGCAGATGAGAATTTTCATCTCCCTTGTAACTTTTACTCTCCTCCCAAAATCCTCTTAAAATTGTATAACACAGGGGTTTTAGTTTAGTTTTCGTTTTTCTTATTCTATAATGTTTCCCTGTTTTAACTATGAAAATAGTATTCAATGCTGAATCAAAAAAAATACTATGATTATCTTTCCTTTCTTCTTTCTGTTCTGCAATTGATAATCTACTTTCCTTAATTTTTTTTAGTTTTCTTTGACTCTATGACTAAATCTTCCTGCTCTAATACCTATATTAAACATCTTGATTGATAATTTGACTGGGTATAAAACTCATGGATAGAAATCATTTACCAAAAGATTTTTGAAGGCATTGATGCATTGTTTTCTTGCTTCTAATACTGTTATGGAAGAGTTTGATGTCATTCTGATTCCCAATCTTTTGGATGTATCTGTTTATTTCCCTTTTTCTGGAAGATTTTAGGTGTTTTTTGCCTTATAGTTCAGTTTAGTGAAGTTGATAGTGATATTTTCTTAAAATCTATTTTACTAGGCACTCAGCCATTAATATAGGGAAATTCTTGCCCTTCAGTTTGGGACAATTTTCTTAAATTATTTGATAACTTCCCACTTACTTTTCCCTTTTCCTCCTGAACACTTACTTATTAGTTAGATATCAATCTTCTAGGATAGGTACTCTGATATTCTTATGTTTTATGTTCAATCTTTGTCCTTTTGTTTACTTTTGGTGAGATTTGTTTTGCTTTTTCTCCCAACCCTTCCATCCAATTAAAAAAATTATTTTGATAGTTTTATTTTCAAGAATTCTTTCTTATTCTTTTTTTATTGTATCATGTTACTGTCTCAGTATGAAACATCTATCTCTCTAGGGATTTTAATTACAGTTTATTTTTGTTTTGGTCTCCAGCTTTTCTGTTGGAGGCTATGTTCAAAGGGCTGGCGATACACTAGAAAGCAAATTAGAAACTCTCTGTTCAGGAAGTGGCTTGCAAACCGATGAGTTTCATTATAGGTCAGTAGTTCTCTATCAGAGGTGATTTATCACCCGTTCCTTGCCTCCAACTCCCTGGGGACATTCGGCAATATCTGCAGACATTTTTGACTGGGTGAAGGATACTTCTGGTGTCTGGCGGGGAGAAGCCAAGCATGCCACCACACATCCTACAATGCAAAAGGCCAGCAGCCCTGACCTACCGCACCCCCACAAAACACAAAATGATCTGGTACAAAATATCAAATGCTTAAATTAAGAAACCCTGGTGCTGTGGGATAGCCAATGTGCTTGCTCATTGTGGACCCTATCTGTCAATAGCTGAAGGACTTTTCTCTGGTGTGTGGTCAGTTTTTCCAGAGCAGAATCTTCCGGGCTCCTTCCTACTGGAAGGTATAAAACCAGAAGCTCATGTGTAGAGTGGGTAAAGGAGGAGGGCTGGCAGGGCTCTTGAGCCTTAATATGCAGACTTTTGCTCTTGTACTTCACCTCACCATTCTGTTGGTATTCACTTTGGTTCATATTTCTCCAGAGGCATGGTCATCAGGCTGAGAGAGGTGAGAAGGAAGATGGGAGAATCCAGTTGTTCCTTTCACAGACTTTCCAACGGCATTCTTACCACCTTCCCTTATTCGTCCTTGCTCTTCCCGGCGCTGCCTCCAGTACCTGAGCCACAGTCACATGCGATCTTGGGGCTTGCTTCTGGCCAGCATCACCTCTGCAGGCATTTGGATCTGACATCCCTTTGTTCTGCTAAGTCATTTATCATTCCTCCATATGATTTCCCTCCTAGTATGATGTGGCTTGGGGTTACAGATGTTTCCTGGATTCAAAGATGAAACTTTTGTTTCTTGGCCTCTGCATGAGAAGAAGGCATTGGAATTGTCTTTAAGAAGGAGTAATCAAAAACAAATTGGTCAAAAAATAGTAATGGTTGAATTTATTACAGATTATCCTATCCATATGAGAGATTGTTTTATACTCATTGTAAGTTATTGCAGCTGTTACATTTTTTATAACATCTTTATTGATATATATTTCACATACCATAAAATTCACTCGTTTAAAGGATATAAGCCAATGATTTTTAGTATAGTCACAGTTTTGCAACCATCACAATCAACTTCAGAACATTTTCATCACCTTAAAAAGAAACTCTGTACCTTTGGCAGTCACTTCCCAATCCTCTCTCCCCACCCCATCCCAGGTCTAGGCAATAATTAATTGAATTTGTCTCTAGAGATTTGCCTATTCTGAACATATAACTGGCACCATACATTAAGCAGGCTTTTGTGACTAGCTTCTTTCACTGAGCATAACATTTCAAGGTTCATCCATGTTGTAGCACATATCTGTACTTCATTCCTGTTTATGGCTGAATAATTTTCCATTGTATGGATATAACACTTTTTGTTTACCCGTTTATGAGCGAATGGACATTTGGACTATTTCTACTTTTGACCATAATGAATAATGCTGCTATTAGCATTCATGTACAAGTATTTTTGCAGCCATGTGCTTTCTATTCTCTTGGGTCTATACCTAGGAGTAGAATTGTTGGATATTGTAATTCTGGATCATACATTGTTCTTTTTCAAGATTATTTTGGCTAATCTGGCCCTTTGCAATTTCTCGTTAATTTTAGAATAAGCTCATCAATGCCTACAAAGAAACCAGCTGGGATTCTGTTGAATCTCTAGATCATTCTGGGAAGTACTGTCACCTTAATAGTATAGTATTAAGTCTGCTGATCCATGAACATGGGATATTTTTATAATTATTTAAATCTTCTTTAATTTCTTCTAACAATGTTTTGCAGTTTTTAGAGTATAAGTTTTTACACTTCTTTCATTAAATTTATTTCCAAGTATGTTATTCTTTTTGAAGCTATTATAAATGGAACTGTTTTCTTAATTTCATTTTTGGATTATTCATTGCAAGTGAATTTTTGTATATTGATATCTTGTATCTATCTTGCAACATTGCTGGATTAATATATTCTCAGTTTCTTAGTGACTTCCTTACCATCACCACACAATATTTTATCATAAACAATACCATGTCACCAGTGAATATAGTTTTATTTCTTCCTTTCCGATTTAAATGACTTTTATTTCTTTTTCTTCTCTAATTGTTCTGACTAGAACCTCCAATACAATGTGGAACAGACATGGTAAGAACAGACATCCTTGTCTTATTCCTGATCTTAGGGGGGAAGTATCAGTCTTTCACAATTAAGTATGTTAGCTGTGGGTTTTTCATAGATGCCCCTTTATCAGGTTTAGTAATTTCCTTTTCATTTATAGCTATTTGAGTGTTTTTATCACAAAAGGATGTTGTATATTGTCAAATGCTTTTTTCTATACTTATTGAGATCATGTGCTCTTGTATTATATAAGTTGATTTTAAGATGTTGAAACAATCTTGCATCACTGAGATAAATTCCACTTGGTCATGGTATATAATTTTAATATGTGGCTGAGTTCAGTTTGCCAGTATTATGTTAAGGATCTTTGCATTCATATTCATAAGAGATATTTGTCTGTAATATTTCTTTCCTTGTGATGTCTTTGCCTGGTTTTGGTATCAGGGTAATGTTGGTCTCATTAAATGGTTAGAGAAGTGTTCCTCCTCTTCTGCCTTTTGGAACACTCTGTGAAGAATTGGTATTAACTCTTCTTTGACTGTTTGGTAGAATTCAGCAGTGAAGCCAGGTTGTGGGTTCTCCTTTCTGAAGAGTTTTAATTACTAATTGAATCTCTTTACTTGCTACAGACCTATTCAGATAGTCTACTACTTTTTGAGTTAGCTTTGGTAGTTTGTGTTTTTCTAAGAATCTTTCTATTTCATCTAATTTGGTGTATAATTACTCACAGCATTTCTTTAAGTACAATTGTTCGCAGTATTTTTTATTTCTCTATAGTCAGCAGTATGGCCTCTTTTCTGATTCTAATAATTTGGAGTCTTTTTACTTTATTGTTGGTCTGTCTTGCTAATGATTTGTCAATTTTAAACATATTTTAAAAAAACAATTTTTTGTTTCATTAATTTTCTTGTTTGTTAATTAAAAATCTTAATTTTTGCTATAATTTTTATTATTTCATTCTATCTGCTTTGAGCTTAGTTTTTCTTCGTTTTTCAGTGTTTTAAGGTGGAAGATCATAGATTTGGGGACTTTCTTCTTTTTAAGTATAGGAATGTAGAGATGTAAAGTTCCCTCTACGCATTGTATAGCTGCGTCCCACTGGTTATCATATGTTGTATCTTCATTTTCATATACCTGAAACATAATTTTTTATTTCCCTGGTGAGTTTTCTTTGACCCATTGATATATTTTTTTCCCATTCTTTCACTTTTAACCTATTTGTACCTTTGAATCTAAAGTGTGCTGCAGGCACAAAAAAATCGAATCTTTTTTTTAATCCAATCTTAATCTCTGCCGTTTTATTGGATTGTTTAATGTAGTCATATTTAATGTTATCACTGATATAATTGAATTTATGTCTGCCATTTCACTTTTTGTTTTCTATGTCTCATGGTTTGTTTGTTTTTTTGGTTCCTTATTGCTTTCTTTGGCAGTAAGTGAATATTTTATAGTACGACATTTTAATTCCTTTGATTTTTTTTTTTTTGCTGTTTTTTGCTGCTCTTAGTGCTTTCCCTAGGGCTTATATACATCTTAACTTATCAGAATCGTTCAGATTTACACTGTGGTAGGAAGCTAAGTAAGCCAAGGAGACAAAGTTTCTGTTGAGCCTTCAGGAATGTAGAGGAATCACAAGTGGCTCGGGGACCTGAGATTGAAACAATGTAACAATGTATTCCCCCCTCATGAGACTCAGTGGTTGATCGTAGTCATGGAAGCCCATTCGTTTATAATACGGTCTCCTGGTAACCTTTACAGAGATAGATTCCAATATAACTAGCATCCTGGACACACCTGTAGTGACCCAAGAGCTCCCACTGCAACGGTTCCTGGGTGCTGAAACCCCCGAGCCTGCAGTGAATGTGGAAGAGGCGTGGCCCCACTGTGCTCAGGGCTCAGCCTTTGGACAGGGATCCACTGAGCCAGCGCGGCGCTAACAAATGCTGCTTCTCGCCAATCGTCTCAGTGTCCCGACTCCTTGTTCGTAGTTCCCACGGTTTCTGTGACGACACTAACTTAAGTCCCAGTGAAACACAGAAACGTCACTCCCATTCATGGCTGTTGCTGCCTCTGGTTTTCTCTGGTGAATTGCCTTCTCGCTCTCCTGGAACTCTCAGCTTTCTCGTGATCGCTTACCACCAAATTCTCTTACCGTTTCTAAGAGCGCACTTAGATTCCCACCTCACCCGCCCCTTCACTCTGTTTGAAATGAAGTCAATTCCTTTGACTTCAAGAGCTTTTTTCTTATGGACTTTCCACATCCTGGGAAAAATCTGACCCACTCACTGTTCCTGAGCTTAGGGCAGGAACAGGGGCCTGCTTATACCAGAGTGGCACCCCTGACTCATAAGTAGGGCATAGGAGGAGGGGATATCCTCTAGCAAGGCCGATCAGGGTCTCGGTATTCTCAGCCTGCCATGTCTAGGGTAGAGTTTCCATCATGTGTGCGGGGGCTGGTTGCAGGAGGGAAGCCTCCACCCTCTTAGCCACACGCGTTAGGAATTTAGTCTCTGTAACTTGAAGATGGGAAGATGAGAAATACTGGTGGGCCTGCTTCTTCCAGGGAGACACTTAACTTCTTGACTAGAAGCTGAGCATAGGGTCAGGCCCATTTTCTTGGCCACACCCCCCTGGACTGGAACTTAAATCATGCTGAGCTGGGTGTGGGGAAGGAGGGAATGGATCACGGCCCAAGCGCTGCAGACTTGCTGTTCTTAAGGAAGTTTAGCACCTTTTCTTGGATAAGTGTTTCTTCATTTACAGTATGCACTTAGGTCAGTTTACAAAGATTTGAAATGGTTGTTTGTTTTATAATGTTTCACAAGATATGATGTTTTTCTGGGGAGAGGGTTAATGGAGCAATTCTTCTTCATTCCAGAAGCGGAACTCCCAAAATTAAAAAAACTATTCAATTACATGAGAGAATGGTCTTGACAAAACAGCTGATAAAAGTATAATTTAAAAATATTTTCAGTGTAGTCCCAATTTTATATATCATGTATATGTAAAGAGGTTTTTGAATATATATTAAAAGAGAGAAGAATGGACTTCCAGGAAGATGGCGACATGAGCAGGGTGGCAGAAATCTCCTCCCAACACTATATTTATCCACGAAAACACAGCAAATACAACGATCCCTAAAAGAGAGACCAGAATACACAGGAAAGCACACAGCGTGCGGCTACACCTGAGAGGATGCGGCACCCCGCGAAGTGGGTAAGATACGGAGCCGCAACACGGCGGGACCGATGGCTCCCCCACCCCAGCGCACCGGTGGGAGGAGAGGATTCAGAGCCAGGAGGGCGTGGAAGTACAGGCTCGCGAAATAACCAGCCCCGGTGATCTGCGCGGGGTGCGCTGACATACATCACAGGGTGTAGCGGAGATTGGAGAGACAGAGGGTGCAGGATATGAGCTGAGAACGCGCCAGGGTGCTTGCAGCCGGCTCCAGAAAGGAAAAAAAAACAAGAAGAAAACCACGCGCTTTTCTCAGCGGTCTTAAAGAGACAGGAGCCCAGCAGAGGACTGTATCGCCCCGGCACACTCAGCCCAGCAGGCTGGGAGTCCTGGGGAGCTTCGGACCACTTAGCTGGTGACTGGGAAAGGGTGGCCGCACTTAGACTTCCCACAGAGATCAACAGCCTCCCATTCGTTCCCACCCCGGCCAGAGCTATAAGGGGCCCTGAGTCACGGCCATGGCTCTGGCATAGTGGAGCAACAATGCCACCTACAGCATCCCCACAGAATCCACTCCCGGTGGACTTTTTTTTTTTCTCTCTCTTTCTTTTTTCTTTTCTTCTTTTTCTTTCTTTCTTTTTTTTTCATTTTTAAAGTCATAAAGAGTCCAGCTGACATATGAGGCAACTACCAGTAACCACTTCTATAGCCATGAAAAGACAGAGAAATATGGTACAGACAAAGCTCCAGACCCAGACAACCCAGAGAGGGAACCTGAAGGGATGGATATGCACAGTCTTCCTGAAAAAGAATTCAGAATAAAAGTCATAACCATTCTGATGGATCTACAGAGAAATGTGCATGAGCTGAGGGAGGAAGGGAGGGAAGTGAGGCAAGACTATGCAGAAATCAGACGAGCCATCGACGGGCTTAACAGCAGAATGGATGAGATACAAGAGACTGTTAATGGAATAGAAATCAAAGAACAGGAATACAGAGAAGCTGAGGCAGAGAGAGATAAAAGGATCTCTAGGAATGAAAGAATATTAAGAGAACTGTGTGACCAATCCAAACGGAACAATATTCACATTATGGGGTAACAGAGGAAGAAGAGAGAGAAAAAGGGATAGAAAATGACTTTGAAGAAATAATTGCTGAAAACTTTCCCACGCTGGGGAAGGAAAAAGTCTCGCAGTCCACGGAAGCCCACAGATCTCCCAACACAAGGGACCCAAGAAAGACAACACCAAGACACATAATAATTAAGATGGCAAAGATCAAAGATAAAGACAGAGTATTAAAGGCAGCTAGAGAGAGAAAAAAGATCACCTACAAAGGAAAACCCATCAGACTATCATCAGACTTCTCAAAAGAAACCTTACAGGCCAGAAGAGAATGGCATGATATATTTAACGTAATGAAACGGAAGGGCCTCAAACCAAGAATATTGTATCCAGCACGATTATCATTTAAATATGACAGAGGGATTAAACAATTTCCAGACAAATAAAAGTTGAGAGAGTTTGCCTCTCATAAACCACCACTACAGGATATCTTAAATGGACTACTCTAGAGGGAAGCACCCCTAAGGCTAAAAAGACGTCACCAGAGAAAATAAAATCATAGCAAAGAAAGCAGACCATCCAAATACTAACTAAAGGCAAAGAATAAAACACCTAATATATAAACAATGGAGGAGGAAGAATAGGAAGGGAGAGATAAAGAAACATCAGACGGTGTTCACAATAACTTAACAAAAAAGTTAAGTTAGATTCTTAGATAGTAAAGAAGCAACCCTTGAACCTTTGGTAACCATGAATCTAAAGCCAGCAATGGCAATAAGTACATAACTATGAATAATCACTCTAAATGTAAATGGACTGAATGGACCAATCAAAAGACACAGAGTAACAGAATGGATAAAAAAGCAAGACCCATCTGTATGCTGCTTACAAGAGACTCACCTCAAACCCAAAGATATACACAGACTAAAAGTGAAGGGATGGAAAAAGATATTTCATGCAAACAACAAAGAGAAAAAAAGCAGGTGTTGCAGTACTTGTATCAGACAAAATAGACTTCAAAACGAAGAAAGTAGCAAGAGATAAAGAAAGACGTTACATAATGATAAAGGGGTCAGTCCAACAAGAAGATATAACCATTACAAATACATATGCACCCAACATAGGAGCGCCAGCATATGTGAAACAAATACTAACAGAATTGAAGGAGGAAATAGACAGCAGTGTATTCATTTTAGGAGACTTCAACACACCACTCACTCCAAAGGACAGATCAATCAGACAGAGAATAAGTAAAGACACAGAGGCACTGAACAACACACTAGAACAGATGAACCTAACAGATATCTACAGAACTCTGCACCCAAAAGCAGCAGGATACACATTCTTCTCAAGTGCACATGGAACATTTTCCAGAATAGACCACATATTAGGCCACAAAAAGAAGCTCAGTAAATTCAAAAATATTGAAATCCTACGAACCAACTTCTCAGATCACAAAGGTATAAAACTAGAAATAAATTTCAGAAAGAAATCAAAAAGGCTCACACATACATGGAGACTTAACAACATTCTCCTAATTAATCAATGGCTTAACGACAAAATCAAAACAGAAATCAAAGAATATATGGAGACTAATGACAACAACAACACAAAGCCACAACTTCTGTGGGACACAGCAAAGGCAGTTCTAAGAGGAAAGTATATTGCAATCCAGGCCTATTTAAAGAAGGAAGATCATTCCCAAATGAACAGTCTAAAGACACAATTACTGAAATTGGGAAAAGAAGAACAAATGAGGCCCAAAGTCACCAGAAGGAGGGACATAATAAAGATCAGAGAAGAAATAAATAAAATTGAGAAGAATAAAACAAAAGAAAAAAAATCAATGAAACCAAGAGCTGGTTCTTTGAAAAAATAAACAAAATCGATAAACCCCTAACCAGACTCATTAAGAGAAAAAGAGAATCTACACACATAAACAGAATCAGAAATGAGAAAGGAAAAATAACGATGGACCCCATAGAAATACAAAGAATTATAAGAGAATATGATGAGCATCTATATTCTAACAAGCTGCAAAACATAGAAGAAATGGACAACTTCTTAGAAAAATACAACCTTCTAAGACTGACCAAGCAAGAAACAGAAAAACTAAACAGACCAAACACCAGCAACGAAATTGAATCAGTAATCAAAAAACTACCCAAGAACAAAACTCCCAGACTTGATGGATTCACCTCTGAATTCTACCAGACATATAGAGAAGAAATAACACCCATTCTCCTTAAAGTTTTCCAAAAAATAGAAGAGGAGGGAATACTTCCAAACTCTTTCTATGAAGCCAGCATCACTCTATTACCAAAACCGGGCAAAGACCTCACCAAAAAAGAAAATTACAGACCAATATCCCTGATGAATGTAGATGCAAAAATACTCAACAAACTATTAGCAAACCGAATTCAAAAATACATCAAGAGGATCATACACCATGATCAAGTGGGATTCATCCCAGGGATACAAGGATGGTACAACATTCGAAAATCGATCAACATCATTCACCACATCAACAGAAAGAACAAAACCACATGATCATCTCCATAGATGCTGAAAAAGCATTTGAAAAAATTCATTAAAACTCTCAACAAAATGGGTATAGACGGCAAGTACCTCAACATCATAAAGGCTATATATGACAAACCCACAGCTAACATCATACTTAACAGCGAGAAGCTGAAAGCTTTTCAGCTAAGATTGGGTACAAGACAGGGATGCCCACTCTCTCCACTGTTATTCAACATAGTACTGGAGGTCCTAGCCACGGAATCAGACAAAACAAAGACATATAAGGCATCCAGATTGGTAAAGAAGAAGTCAAATTGTCACTATTTGCCGATGACATGATCCTGTACATAAAAAACCCTATAGACTCCTCTCCAAAACTAGTAGAACTAATATCTGAATTCAGCAAAGTTGCAGGATACAAAATTAATACACAGAAATCTGTTGCTTTCCTATACACTAACGATGAACTCACAGAAAGACAAATCAGAAAAACAATTCCATTCACAATTGCATCAAAAAGAATAAAATACCTAGGAATAAACCTAACCAAGGAAGTGAAAGACCTGTACTCTGAAAACTACAAGACACTCCTAAGAGAAATTAAAGAGGACACTAACAAATGGAAATGCATCCCATGCTCTTGGCTAGGAAGAATAAATATTGTCAAAATGGTTATACTACCTAAAGCAATCTACAGATTCAATGCAATCCCTATCAAACTACCAACAGCTTTCTTCAATGAACTGGAACAAATAATTCTAAAATTCATATGGAACCATAAAAGACCCCGAATAGCCAAAGCAATTCTGAGAAGGAGGAATCAAACAGGGGGAACTACGCTCCCTGACTTCAAGCTCTACTACAAAGCCACAGTAATCAAGACAATTTGGTATTGGCACAAAAACAGACCCACAGACCAGTGGTACAGAATAGAAAATACAAACATTAACCCAAACATATGCAGTCAATTAATATTT
The DNA here is from genome assembly GCA_029783875.1 of Phataginus tricuspis. Taxonomy (NCBI): domain Eukaryota; kingdom Metazoa; phylum Chordata; class Mammalia; order Pholidota; family Manidae; genus Phataginus; species Phataginus tricuspis. Next base: position 18,974,900 of record JAQQAC010004068.1, read on the forward strand.
GATAAGGGAGACTTGGATATATAATGGGGAGATGACAGTCTCTTCAGCAGCTGGTGTTGGAAAAACTGGACAGCTACATGTAAGAGAATGAAACTGGACTACTGTCTAACCCCATACACAAAGGTAAACTCACGGTGGATCAAAGACCTGAATGTAAGTCATGAAACCATAAAACTCTTAGAAAAAAACATAGGCAAAAATCTCTTGGACATAAACATGAGCGACTTCTTCATGAACATATCTTCCCGGGCAAGGGAAACAAAAGCAAAAATGAACAAGTGGGACTATATCAAGCTGAAAAGCTTCTGTTCAGCAAAGGACACCATCAGTAGAACAAAAAGACATCCTACAGTATGGGAAAATATATTTATAAATGATATATCTGATAAGGGGTTGACATCCAAAATATATAAAAAACTCACACACCTTAACAAACAAAAAGCAAATAATCCAATTAAGAAATGGGCAGAGGACATGAATAGACACTTCTCTAAAGAAGAAATTCAGATGGCCAACAGGTACATGAAAAGATGCTCCATATCCGTAATCATCAGAGAAATGCAGATTAAAACCACAATGAGATATCACCTCACACCAGTGAGGATGGCCAACATCCAAAACACAAACAACTACAAATGTTGGCGAGGATGTGGAGAAAACGGAACCCTCCTACACTGCTGGTGGGAATGCAAATTAGTTCAACCATTGTGCAAAGCAGTATGGAGGTTCCTCAAAAAACTCAAAATAGAAATACCATTTGACCCAGGAATCCCACTCCTAGGAATTTACCCTAAGAATGCAGCAGCCCAGTTTCAAAAACACAGATGCACCCCTATGTTTATTGCAGCACTATCTACAATAGCCAAGAAATGGAAGCAACCTAAGTGTCCATCAGTAGATGAATGGATAAAGAAGATGTGGTACATATACACAATGAAATATTATTCAGCCATAAGAAGAAAACAAATCCTACCATTTGCAACAACATGCATGGAGCTAGAGGGTATTATGCTCAGTGAAATAAGCCAAGCCGAAAAAGACAAGTTTCATATGATTTCACTCATATGTGGAGTATAAGAACAAAGAAAAAAAAAACTGAAGGAACAGCAGCAGACTCACACAGAACCCAGGAACAGACTAAAAGTTACCAAAGGGAAAGGGACTGGGGAAGATGGGTGGGAAGGGAGGGATAAGAGGGAAAAAAGGGGCATTACGATTTGCAGATGTAAGGTGGGGGGGCACGGGGAGGGCTGTACAACTCAGAGAAGACAAGTAGTGATTCTATAGCATCTCACTATGCTGATGGACCATGAGTGTAATGGGGTTGGTGGGGGGGACCTGATGAAGGGGGTAGTTTAATCACCATAATATTGCACATGTAATTGTAGATTAATGATACCAAAATAAAATATAAAAAAAAAAAGAGAGAAAAGACTGGAAGAAAATGAGTAAAGTGTTAGCAACTGATATTTATTTTCCAAATCTTGTTTAAAGAATATATAGTATTAATGTAATCAAAATTAAAATAAAAGACAATATGTTAGTAGTTTTAGCTCAGGCACGTTTTTACTGACAAGTCTGGCGACAACAGCAGTATTGGAGGAACAGTAACATTGTAGAAATGTTTGCACCAATACATTATACCAATAAATACCAATATATTATAATTTCGAGTCACTGGCATATTTGTATGAATCAAATGTCAGAGATACAAATATGTGCTACTTTGGGCAGTACGGAAATATAATCATATTTCACACCCTTGCCACATTTGTCTTTCTAAGTCTCTTGCCTGTGATGACGACGATCAAAGGTACCTGAGCATTTACCATGTGGCAGCACCTATTCCTTTATTACTCGATGTCGTTACGGAACCTGGACTGGATCGCCTGACGGAAGAACCAAGCGGCTCAGAGGTCTTGCAGGAGGTTTACTTCCCACCAGCGGGCTCGGAGAAGGGTGATCCCCCAAGGTCTGCGCCCGGAGCACAGGCAAGGGGAGCAATTCATGTACAGGGCCGTTTGGCACGCGGGGCGAGCAGGGCACGGGGAGAACCCCGAAGGGTCCCAAGGCCGGGCGGGCTGAGATTCTCCTGTTAGCCCTATCGGCCATGTTGGAAAATGTCATTTTATTTATCAATGTTATCTTCACAACCTTGTGAGGTAGATACTGCTACTATATTTATTTCATACATGAGGAAACTGAGGCAGAGATAGGCTAAATAACTTGTCTGTTCTGATTAGGAGCGGGAATAGAGACCAGGACCAGGAAACCTGAGTAACATGGCCTTAAACATTTAGAGCTTTATTGTATTTTTTGCATGTCAGCAGAAATCAAGAGGGCTGATGCTCTTTGCATTTTTGTTCTCTTCCATCCATAGCGCGCAGCATTTGGCCTCAGAGTTGCAAGATCCTTCTAGACCTCCAGACATTGTGTCTCGGGAGACAGAAGAGTAGAAGATAGAAGGCAAAGGGCTGAAGGGACTATAAGCCAGGTTTATAACTTTAAAAAATCTTCCCCCAGAATATCTTCCTTGCAAATTCCATTTCCTTCTCATTGGCCAGAACTAGTTCCATGAACACTCATTTTCAAAGGAGTTTGAAAGAAGTATCTTAGCTGTGGAGACTTTATAGTTGAAAAGAACAATGGCTTTTTGGTCACCAACCCATTAAGTGAGACAGCCCAAGGTTGTAGAGGCTAGAAAAAGGCGTGGGTCAATTCTCTTAACTTCTCTAATAATCTGCCTGTAGGTATTCAGAGATTCTATTTAGAGTGATGACTAGTGTAACATTTTGCTATTAGTATGACTTTAAGATTTGTAGCCACAAAGCCAAACAGATGATTGAGAGGAATTCATGATCCAAGAGATGACATTAAGAGGGCTGGAGAGCTATTGTCTAAGAAAGATCTGAAAAGAATGCAACTCAGTCCTGCAAACACTGTATTGGTTTAAATCAGTCAGGATTAACACGGGGAGGGTAAAGGTGATTCATAGAATTCCATCTACCCAAATCAATCCATAATCATGAAAAATAAAATAAAGCTGAAAAAAATAAAGGCAAAACAAACGCAGGGAACAAATATTAGCAACTCTCGCTTGTCACAGCTCTTTCCTTTGTAGGCGTGTACCCTAGGGCTGAGGTCCCTGCCTGGAACCCCCGACTGCTAAGCGATCTTCTCAGGGGATTAGGGTCTGCAGTCGCCTCACCTTGCCTTATGACTCTACTTCTGGTCAGCTAAGTGTCCTTCCAAACACACAGAGTTCTAGAATTAAATTTAGATATAGTAAAATTGATCAACCCACAAAGAATACTTTGGTGTAAAGTATGGGAATAAGTAATCATGGGGTAATCTATTACATTTGTTATTTAAAGTAATGTTTAAGAGAATCTGACAGATTACCCATGTGCTTTCAGCTTTATGGTTATTATTGACTTCAGACTTACAACTTTAAATTGGTAGGCATAAGAATGTGGCTAAATTCATGAATAATTCTTAAATTCTTAGGACAACTTGAGAATCGCTACATATATTACACATTCAATTTATTAGCTTATGGCATTGCTTTGCTTATAAGGATTGTTTAGTTTACCCTGAGCATTTCAAGTCCTGAAAGAGAACAGTAGGGATGTGAAATTTGCTGATGTAGTTAAAATATTTAGGGAAGTGACTAATTAATTTGAAGAATTAACTAAGTTTTTAAATGGGAATGATTATTCAAGAGAATTTAGTCTGTTAAGCTTGAGTTAATCAACTAGTAATAAAATAAGTGAAATGATTCATACTTTATTAAAAATATAAATAAAATAACATGACTTATAAATTGCACTTAAAATGTAAGGAAATTAGGTTTTTAATTTTGTAATGTTAACAAGTAAATATTAATTTAAGACCAAAGAAACCACAAATAGTTCTTTCCCTGCACAAAGGTCCCTCACAGACCTTGAGAGGCTGCACACTGACCCATCTTCACTCTGCATGAATGGAGGCTTTATGTAGCAATGCACTGTTTACAGAGCCCGTAGCGCTTGTCTAGACAAGGACAATAAACCGGATGATGCCAAATATGAAGGAAGCAGTACGTTCCAAGAACCCATGGTTCTCTCTGGTTATTGGAAGGCCTCCTTCTCTGAGACCCTGCCTTCTATCCCTTGCATTAAGTTCTACTTAAGCCATTTTTTCTAACTATCAAGAGAAATCTGGCTATGGATGAAGGCAAACAAAGGACGTCCCACCCAGCAGGTTTGGTCACTTCACAATGGAGCGGGGCTCACCCTGCTCAGAGAGCTCCTGGCCGCACGGCTGTGGGCCCATGTTCTCGTAGCGAGAGCCTCCGACCCTCCAGAAAAGGGGGAGTTTTATATTTTCTGTAGGTTGTACTGACATCCTTCCTTGTCCAAAGAACTTCGGTTTATTTATCTTGGCTATGTTAAAATTGCTGGGTTGACAATTCATCTGCTAAAGTATTAGCTGATTCTCTGTGCTCTATAAAGTATTTCCCTTTTTTATATGCCTAAATTTATTATCAGTAGAATAATGTCCCGTTTTGCCAGCAGGAAGGGAGGGCTTACTTCTCTGTTCTTTTGGCATCTCCCTTATGGGGACTGCTGGAGAAGGCATTCACTAATGAATTTTCGGGAGTCTGAGGTCTGTTGGTAGAAATGACCCTCAAGGTCGGCAGCTGCGGCTGGTCTTTTGCTGAGCCACCTTTTCCTTGGTGTGATCTGCTTTTCAAGTGGCCAAGAGCCCTCTAACACACTCCTTTCTAAGATGTCTATTACTTCAGCAAAGCTTTGTTAGCTGGTTTTATTTTAATTCTCAAAATTTTACCTAATGTTTTCAAGAGTGATTTAAATTCCAAACCCCTATTGTTTGAAAGGGACAAAATTCACAATAAAATGGCTTCTTCCCTGATAGCCAGGTGGAACACACAGTGTGTCACTCAGCCCTATAGCTACCTTCCAGCGGTGATTTTTAGCCACGGGGAGCTCTGAGTGGCAGGGATTTGGGATTGGTTTCCAGCCACATTCCCGGGCACAGGCCCCAGTCCCAGCCTATGCCCTGGTACACCTTCCGTGGGGCCACAGACACTGCCTGTCTTGGGCGGGGCGCTGGTGCCCTCCCTTGGCTAGGTTAACCTTGCCTCCTGAGTCTGGCATCGAGCCTGGGCTTCTTTGCTTTCCCTCTCAGGGGTACCAGATCCATGTGTGGGAGACTGTGGCTTGTGGGGGGGGGTGAGCTGAGAGCCTGCATTTTGGTCGATTCCAAAGCTGCGGTTCTTGGACCCCGATTTCAGTAACAGGGATTGGAAAGGCATTTCAGGTAACTTCTTTCTTTCTTCCTTCCTTCCTAATTAAGGTTTTGTAATTTCTGTCTCTTCTCCAAACTTGAGTTACACTTCAAAATGTCCCCTTCTACACCTACCAGAATTCAGGAAAAAGGATGTGCGGTGGTGAAAGCTCATTTTGTCATTCAAATAGAAGCCTTTTAAAATGACCTTCAATCCAAAGACTTCTGCCTAGATTCACTGTGGGTACTTGCTTAGAGTGCATCAAATAAGACTCTGAAGAGAATTTTCTTTACATTATTGTCTTTGCTTCCTTTTGAAAAATAGGGCTCACAATTTTTTTAATTCACTTTTCAGAAAAAAATTATTTTCTTCCTAAATTCTGGTGACATTACTGCTATTGGGGAAATACTGTTTTCCATAATTAATAAAACAATGAAATCAAAGGGAAATTAAGTATCTAGTCTTTAATTTTGGAACTGAAAACACTGCAGTAATTATTTTGGGTGATGTGTGCCCTGTACTTGATACTGGCTTTTTTGTTTTTTCCTACTATTTTTTTTACCTCTTGTAGCAGGAGCTGTTCTCATACACTTAACCAAAGGCACTGAGCTTTCTCCCCGTGTTGTCAGGTCCGATGTGGGCAATAACATCCTGTTTCGGCGGGGACAAGTACACCTTCCTTCGTGCTGCAGAAGCAGAGGCTGCCTCTGAGAATGAATAAATTCCATACATCAAAGTATTCTAAAAATGATCATTGTAACTTAGCGGTACAAGAGAGGAAATCGTAATGATAGCTGAACATTGTTGATAGCACTCCATGTTCGCTTTCAGTTTTCCAGCCTTTGCCAAGAGGACTGGAAGAAGACGAAGGAGGCGCTGCCGACCGCGCTGGAGGTGGTAGTTTACCCTTTGGGCGCTGCGTGGCCACAGGGAGCGCCATAAATCTGCGAGGCTGACACCTGTCATTTCAAGAATGTTTAGGGTGTGTCATAAGCCTCTGTGGGCTCAGGGATCAGTACAGGCAGTGGGAGGGGTCTGCACCTTATAGGAACTCATGTGCGCCAAGGCGAAATAGTAGGTCACGCAGCCCTTTGTTACAGTGTCAGAACTTTCTCCTAAAAAAGGATCACTCATCATGCTGCAGCTGCCAGTGTCATTTCTATCACTTCTCTGCCTTCATTTATGTCACCACATCTAAAAATCATTTAAATATGAATATAATAGCACTGCAGAGCATTTACTATGTGCCGAGGGCAGTTTTTAAAATTCTTTCGGTAACTCCATGTCCAGCTTGCAAATATGGAAACTGAGACGACAAGAGGTTAGGTAGCGCACCAAGAGCCCAGGAGAGCGCCAACGGGCGGGCGTGGGTGCGGTCTGCCCTGAGTCCAGGCAACAAGCAGGTTCACTGTCTGAAGGTAATTTAAATATAATAATAAAATTGACTAAAAGTTAGACTATCTTATTTGTTTAACATTTAAAAAATTTGTGGTAAAATATACATAACATAAATTTACCATCTGAGCCACTTTTAAGTGGCATTAAGTATATTCATGCTGTATAACCATCACCACCATCCATCTCTAGAACTCTCCTCATCTTGCAAAACTGACAACTTGTCAACATTAATCAATAACTCCCAGTTCCCCCTCTTCCCAGTCCCTGATAACCACCATTCTACTTTCTGTCTCAATGGATTTGACTATTCTAAGTACACATAAATGGAATCATACAGTTTTTGTCCTTTTGTGACTGTCTTATTTCACTTAGCTTAATGTCTTCAAGATCTGTTGTAGATGTATGCCAGAATTCCCTTCCTTTTTTAGAGGCTGAATAATATTCCATTATATGTATATACCATGTTGTGTTTCTCTACTCATCTGTCAGTGGACACTGGGGTTGCTTCCACTCTTTGGCTATTGAGAATCTGTGCCTATGAACAAAATGTGTGCGTGCGTGTGTGTGTTTAAATCATTATGTACCAGCAATTCTAAATAATGGCAGTGATAAAATATTCCTTCTCAAAAAAATCTTTTGTTGGTTCAAGTTTTAAGCAATTTTTGTGGGCATTACTGAATTTCAATAATATATTGCCTCAAAATTAGCACATTAAAAAAAATTACTTTTCCTTTCATAAACATTGGATTCCACATGGATGTCAAGTCCAAGAACAGAGTTTAGAGTCTGCTGCTATTTACTTAGAGAGTAAGTTTTGATGGTTTGAAACCGTTGGAGCTTGCTTTGAGTGCAATTCAAATCTTGAACTTCAGTGATATTACATATTTCTGTTTAAATATCAAACTTGAAATAAACAACGAGAGCACAGGATTGTAAAGACAAAGAGCAGAACTTGAGTCACTCTAGTGCTGCCATTCTACATGAACAATTTAGAGTTGTTTTTCTTTAAAATATAAAATAATAAAACAGCTGCCAACTGTGAGGTATAATCTTTTTGTTCAGTAACTACAAATTTTAATTAATTCATTAAATATTTGGATGAATTTGAATATCTTTAGCTTTGAAATTTACTTTTCGAAATTGTTTATTGTGTTAAAACTAAAGAATTAATCAAGAAAATAATGATAATTTACCAATTATTAAATGAATATTACTGAAAATAACTGTTGTATAGAGGAGAGGATGTTAAAAAGAATGATTTCCTCTGGTTGTCAAATATTCTAGGTAGATCAAAGTCATAGGCTTAACAAATAGCAGGCATGTGTTCAGTTCCAGATTTGTTTAATTCTATGCTTTTTACCCCTACTCTATACTATTTAGGTATTAGCAAGTTTGCCCGTTTTCTAAGGGTAGTTTGTTATCTATCAGTACAATGTAATGGTTGAAACAGCTACCACACAGCAAGTACGATGTCAAAGTGCACTTAGCGTTCTCTCTCTCCTCAAGGAACTCTTACGACTCATGGGAAAGAAAAAAATGAGTAATAGGTTGAGTGCTTTTAAAAAATTAACTGGTATCTTTTGTACTGTTTTTGTTTTGTGGCATTGGGAAGTGTGGAGTAATCTTTTTCCATTTCTACCTAGATGGAGAACCCTACATTGTGCTTATAAAGCCCAATCTCTTTATGCCCAACGTATCCCACGTGGTTTAATCACCATTCCAAATCCACACGGCCTGTATGAGACAACCAGTATCAACCTCAAGTCTGTCTGGTTTGTAAGCCCATGCTTGTAACTATAGCTCTGGTCATCTGATGGTATTCGATGCAAATCCCTGCACTTGCCAAATGTTTATTGTATCATCAGTTAAGTGTCTGCCTTCTCTAAGAATCATGTCTTTTTATCCCAGTGCTTAGCACAGTACTTGTCACATAAGAAGTTTCTCAATAAGGCTTTGTTGAATAAATGTATTAAAAATGTCTTTCTATTATCCACGATCTTATGTTTGAAAATTAGGAGACCATTTGTCATTCCCAACACCTGTCTTCTTGCCCTCCGTGACTACAGAGAGTGGCACAATTACCTCTCTGCTTCTGACCTCAGGCATTCTTGTAATATCTGATCTTGTCCAAGGCTTAAAAAGAGCCTTTGATTTCAATTTTCCAATCTGGTGATCATCACCCAGGCAGAGAACACAAAGAAAGACAGAAAATGAGTAATTCCCTTTTCTTTTATGTCCATTAACTTTTTACCAGCTGCCAGAATATGACCTTGTGCCAGCCATATTCTTCATCTCTAAACATAAATTAGTACTCCGATCGCCCATAATCTTTTCTTTATGAAACTGATAACTGCTTTTGAATCAATAATATGATGGGGTAATAATATGTTCTATCTTTTCCTTTCTATATACATAACACACACACATGTGCACACACATTACTACTATTAATTTTTTGGTTCAACCACTAGAGAATATGTTGCAGACATCATTAAGTGAAGGTCATTTTTAAATACCTGATCATTTTTTCTCCTTTACTTTTAAATATCTGATCATATCTCCTTAAAGCTGAACACTTGTAGGCAAGCCTCATTCTTTTATTTATTCATGAAATTACATTTAAAATATAATTTTAATAATGTCAGAATACTGGGAGAAGAATAAGTCAATAAATGATCCCTAATACTTTAAGAATTTTGAATTTTGTGTATATATATGACAACCTCAAAAATGGGGAGAAAAACAAAAATGATGAATTTAGTCCTTAAAGTAGACAGATATCCTATTTTGGTTTTAGTGGACATCTGCTAAATCTTGCCTCCGTACTTATTCTGCCTACAACATACACACCCTCCACACTAGAATACATGCTCGGCCAGTGTGGTTTGGTAGTTATCTCTTCCCTGACAAGAATTTTATGTTTTGGTCCATAATTTGGAATGGGCTTGATATGCAACTCAGTGTGGCCCCTGACTTATCAGTCCTCAGGGGGGG
>JAQQAC010004068.1:18985081-19003120 GCA_029783875.1 Phataginus tricuspis
GGGGGGGAAGTGGGTGGCAGAAATCAATTTCTTCACTTACTCAAGGGTCAGATGTATCAAACAAATGGAATTAGCAAACGTCAGAAACAAGGTTGACCTTGGAAGGAGAGTCATTTGCTGAGATCCCCGACTGGGAAGGAGTAAGGCTGGAACACCTCCAGGTCATAGAGGAACCAGATTAAAGCCAGATGTGAATCTGGGTTAAAGAGGATACCACAGCTCACAAATGGAAAGAGCTGTTTCTAGATGAGGCTTGTCCCCTGATCTCATCAGGAAGGTTTGCTCTCTTTGTTCATGCTGTATATTTCATAGAATGGTAGAAGCTCATTGCTTCCTTTAAGTGCTATTTATATAGCTATTCAATTCATTCATTGATTAACCACTATTCACTGATTAACCATTATTATTAGGACATTAATAGATGTTAAAGATACAAAAAGGCATTAAGCCTATGGGTTTTGAGGGCAGCAAGTGAACCAGACATGCCAGTCAACACACCTGTTTTTCATCATGACATAAAGCAAAGCAATTTAGACAGCGCTACATCTAAATCACCATTACAGGATATAGAAAAGGGGATATGTTGTTATGTAGTGTGCATACTTGTCAAAGAGTTTATGAATGTAGCATTAAGTACTATAAACATATAATGTGTTTATCTTAGGGCTTATGAAGGTACGGCGGCTAAATAAAGTCACCTGTATATATGTCCCAGGTTTTACTATGTACTGTTTGATACATCTAACTAAAGTCACGCTTTTGATAATAATGATTATATAATAATAAATTATTTTGCAATTGAGTTCTCACTCAGGCAATAAAGGCTCTTCCAGGCCACATTTTCTTTTCCTTTCCCTCTCCTTTTCCACATGCACACACACCCTTTATTACTACTATTAATTTTTTGGTTAAAACATGGGAGAGTATGTTACAGACATCATGACCTTTCACTTCTAAATACCTGATCACATTCCCTAAATACCTCTGAAGGACAAGAACATTCTCTAAAATTACCACAATTCACTAATAAAATTCAAGAAGTTTAACAGTGGTTTATTTCTATTATCCAGCATACATCCCATATTCAAATTTCACCAAATACCCCAATAGTTAAATATCTCCTATCACATTTATTTATTTGATCCAGGAGTCAATCCAGAATCACACATTCCATTCGGTTGTCATGTGTCTTGTCTCTTACTCCAGATGGTTTCTCAGCCTCTCTGTGCCTTTATGAAGTTCACATTCTCAAGCACAGGCTAGTTGTTTGTGAAAAGTCCTTCAGTTGGGTTTCTCTCACTATTTCCCCTTGTTATTTTTCAGTTTCCCAGGGCACCGCCTCCCGTGTGATACAGAGCCGGTCCTTCTGGTTCTCCTGTTTGTCTGGCTGACTTCATGGCCCTTCACACCACCCCCGCCGCTGCGCCCGCACTGCAGGAGAAGGCCCAGCCGCCTGCTCTGCTGAGGGCCTCCACTCACATCCTCTCAGGCCTCCAGAAAGGACGCCACGGCCGCACGGCCTCCAGCTCCAAGCCCTGGATGGGCACCCCCAGCTCCTCACAGAACACCAGAGGCCAGCACGGAAGCTTTTAACAAAACTGCATTCAGGGCTTGCAGGTAATGCAAGCATAACACAGAGAATAATGGCAAATTGCTACTAAAAATTGCTATTCTTAGAGCCTACGGGCTAAAATATGACCTCAGGGTCTTTAAGTGAAGTGGTTCCTGCCTCTATATTAGAAGGGTCAGCTTCATCTACCCCAAATGCTCCCATAATGTCCATGCTAGGGAGTCCAGACCAAGCACATACCCAGGCCTGGAGAGAGAAAAATTGTCCTGATTCCCTCATTTTCTCATTTAGGATCGTCTCCCCAGGATGGACGATACTAAGGACTCCTAACCCCTTACCTGGGAGCCTCGCTTTTTAAGCACGAAGACCCCTCTGCTCAGCAGGCCCAACCCCCCAGACCACATTCACTGAAGCCAGGCTGCCTGGTTTCACATGACACCCGCGGGCCACCAAGAACCCAGAAAGCACTACCGCGAGCCAAATGCAATTCCTTTACAGCCTTTTCTCCAGCGTGCGGTGGCGCATGCAATGGTCCTTCACGCGCCTGCTGCAGCTGGGTTTCCACTCCTGATCTGTAAACACACGCTGGCGCAAGAATCCATCAGCATATCTCCCAAGAACTACTAGCAATTTTCTGACATAAAAAATTCTAAATCTAGATTGAGGAAAAATGACAACTCCGCAGGAACATAACTGAGCTGAAGACACACACCATCACATTCTGGCCTTCTTTAAGAAAACACTGAGTACTAACTTGCCCTCATGCTGACACGATTGAAAGGTCTATTGAAGTGATGTTTACAAAAACTGATTTAGCAGTTTGACCCCAAAGGTAAATTCCAGTGTCTACCCCAGAAGGTGAAACTGCCTATAAGTTCAAGACTGGAAGGTTTTCCAGGCTCAACTATTTTAAGGAAGATTTTTAGCTTCTTCCATTATGCCCTACGTTTCCAGCCTTGTCACCCAAAGTCTTCTCTCGGCACCCTGCGCTCCTGCCTGAACAAGAGTGCTTTACTGGACCTCTGACTCTCCTCCTTACTTTCTCACTTCCAAACTTTTACTTTTGTGGGCCTTTCATCTTAAATACTGCCCCATCGCCCTAATCCTAATCTCTCAAAATCCTGCTTAGCCTTCGAAGACTGATTCTAACACCATCTTCTGATCTTCCCAACTGGCTGTGATGGATCTTTCCTCTTAAAATCCCATAGCACTCTGTTTGTAACTTTTTGTTTCTTATGACTGTTACATTCTACATTATGATGAAGTTATTGGGTTCATGTTCTGCCTGTCCTTCCAGGCCTTCCTGAGGCCCCTGAAAGAGCCACGCTCATCATGGCATCTCTCCCATCACCTGGCATGGTGCCTTGCTAGGACCAAGCATTCAAAATACTCGTAGAGTTGAACTGAATGAAAACTAGTAAATACAATGTCTCACAGGAAATTGATAGCTCTGACCTAAATTATACCACATGGCAATTCTGAAAATATTAGTTTAAGAATGAGAAATGAAATATTTCAAGTTGTTCATCTGCCAACCATAGCTTTGGCTAAATATTAACACAGACACTGTAACTAAGGACCCCCTTAAGTCAAACAATGGACATTTGATGACACAGAGCAGAAAAACTGGATATTATGGTTCCTGAGTTGTAGAGCTTGAGGTTTATGAGAAAAAGACAATCCCACCTAAATGAGAAATAAAGAATTGCCACAGCTCTCTCTACTATTTGGTTGCCTATACTGAAAATTAAAAGTAGAAAGCAAGAATGTAATAGACTAAATAAAAATTTCTAGTGACACACTTCTGGTGATGTCTTGGTCATTATATCACTGTTATCAAATATAGTCTTTGAAAACCTGTTAAGACAGGCTGTGCTGATCGGCTGGCTCTATCACAATGTCTGCGATACACATTTGGTGGAATACTGTGAACTTCTTAGTGACCTCATGCACCTTCGGGAAATTTTACAAAATCACCAAAATCTTGAGGTGATTGAATTTCTTGTGAGAACCAGTAAAGCGGCCAAGTTCTGCATCATGGTTTTTGTGGGAAGTAGAGCAGAGGCAGTAACCTCGGGAGCAGGGGCCTGAGTCGAAGGACGTCTGGAGGCTGAGTTGGTGTGAGTCCCTAGAAGTCCTGGGGACTTCCCCACCCCCTGGAAATTAGAGGCTTTGAAAAAATTTTCCCCAGAGCACAGAAATAGGGAGGCCTTGAGATAAAATCAGCATTATAGCTAGTTTAGTGATCACAGGGTTATAATCTAATATTCTAGGCATATTAACCCATGATTTATTTACATAAACACTACCTCCACTTATAAGAAAAGCAAGTAGGGCTGGGGGAAGTAAAATGTAACATTTATGAGCACAGACTCTGGTTCTTGGCACTTCTTCTTCCTGCTTTGTGATCTTGGGGACGTTACTTGACCCTCTGTGCCTCAGTTTCTTCTTTAAAAAATGAGAGAATAAGATCATGTATGTGTGAGCAAAGGGTTTAACAAAGCCTTTTATTCCTCTTAAACATTGGTTGACTACCTAGCTTTGTTCTCCTAGTAACCTGGGAAAAGTAAGTGTCAACTATGTTACTAGACATCGTTGATTATGTTAAAAATGAGCCCTGAGTGGTAAACTGTGTCTGGACCGAGAAGAATCAGAAAAGGACTATAAAAAGAATCGATGGCAATGCCATGCTTTGAGTTTCTCCAAGTATTGTGACCCTTGTGGCAAATTAGGCTTATACTTTACAGGATCCTTACAGCTATACCTATAAAAATTCTACAGGAGCTATTAGCATATGACCCAGCAGTCATGCTCCTTGGTATTCACCCAAAAGACTTGAAAACTCATGTCCACATGAAACCCTATACACCGGTGTTCATAGCAGCTTAATTCTTAATTGCCAAAACTTGGGAGCAAACTAAGATGTCCTTCAGTAGGTGAATGGATAAACAAAACCATGGTACATCCACACTATGGAATATTATTCATCAATGAAAAGAAATGAGCTATCATTGGATGGAGCTACAGGGTATTATGCTCAGTGAAATAAGCCAGGTGGAGAAAGAGAAGTACCAAATGATTTCATTCACGTGTGGAGTATAATGACTAAGCAAAACTGAAGGAACAAAACAGCAGCAGACTCACAGACTCCAAGGAGGGACTAGCGGTTACCAAAGGGGAGGGGTTGGGGAGAGTGGGTGGGGAGGGAGGGAGAAGGGGACTAAGGGGCATTACGATTAGCACACATAATGTAGGGGGAGTCACAGGTAAGGCAGTACAGCACAGAGAAGACAAGTAGTGACTCTGTAGCATCTCACTACGCTGACGGACAGTGACTGTAATGGGGTGTGGGGGGGGACTTGATAATATGGTTGAAGGTAACCACATTGTTGGTCATGTGAAACCTTCATAAGATTGTATATCAATGATACCTTAATAAAAAAAAAAGAAAAGAAATGAGCTATCAAACTAGGAAAAGACATGGAGGAATGTTAAAAGCATATTGCAAAGTTAAAGAAGTCAGCCTGAAAATCTGGATGTTATACGATTGTAAAAGGACATTCTGGAAAAAGCAAAACCTAAGAGACAGCAAAAAGGTCAATGGTTGCCAGGGTCAGTGGGGAGAAAGGGAGGAGGAATAGGTGGAGTTCTGTGGGTTTTTAAGACAGTGAAACTATTCTGTATGATACTATAATGGTGGATATGTTATGCATTTGTCAGAATCCATAGCATATACAATACCAAGAGTGAACCATAATATAAATCAGAGATTTTAGTTAACGGTAATGCATCAACATTGGCTTAGCAAGTGTGACATATGTACCAACTAACATATGACTTAATAACGGACTAACACAAGATTTAATAACAAGGCAAACTGTGTGTGATAGAGGGCTGAGAGGCCAATGGGAACTCTGTACTTCCCACTCAACTTTTCTGAAACCTAAAAGTGCTCTCGAATATAATAATTTTTATTAATTAAAAGAAAAAAATCCTACAGGATGTACTGGCCCTGGTGGAGAATGCGGCTTCTAAGCCAGGCAGACCCTGCACTTCGCCCAGGTGGGCCTTGTCTCCTGCCCCTAAGCTGCTTTAAGTATTGAAGAGGAACGTCTGAAGCCGCCCTGATGGTGAGCTCGGGTTCCTCTTCTCTACATCCCGCATAGACCAGCGGCCCAGAGTCACTGGTGAGTCTGAATGTCTGGCTGAGCCTATGAATATCTCTTGGTGGGCTGTAAACTATCTCATAGAATCATGAGAGTTGAATGAGGTAACATCAGCAAAGCACTTGGATCAGGGTTTGGGACATAAAAATGCTATGTGACTTAATGATAATTGCTTAGGGGTGAGTGGTTAGAAAACATTTTAATAACTATATCTCCCAAAATTATGAGTGACATGCCATCTTCAAGGTCAGATCAGTATATAGTGTACCTATGGATATGTCCATAGTTATAGATATACCCACAGATATATAACATACATACTCATTATCGAATGCCTTGCATGTAAGTTGGTGTTTGTTTTCTATTCTTTTATGAGATGGTCAGTCAGATGCAGTCATAAGAGGAGACACAGGAGAGGCTCAGGAAAAAATAAAATTTATTATGCAGGTGCTAGAGACAGGAGGCCTGCCTGGCACACTACCCAGCACCGCGTGGGAAAACACCGGGGTGGTCAGGGGGCAGATGCTGGGGTGAAGGGAAGCTTTGCTGGGGTTTCCCCAGAAAATGTAAGGCAGGGCAGGGTAAACAGGATTGGCTAGTTGGAATAATTCGGGTGGGCTTTGGGATGAGTAAGGTGGAGGAGCCTCGCCTCCTGGGAGGCTGGACGGGTGAGGTCTGTTCCTGAACTGGTCGGTTTGCGTGTCTAGGGCATGCACCGGTCAGACCCTTCACTCTCTCTAAGAACTGGCTAGGCCAGGCAGGGGCTGTCTCTACCATGCTAGCAAGGGTATTAAAGATGTCAAAACATCGTAATATAAACCGAAATACATATATATATGGAACCCAAGTCAGAACTATATCTTAAAAAGACCAGCCTGCCCTCAGCATAGATGAGCTCACCCAAGAACGGACTGACTGATCCCCGGTCTTCCTGGCGAATGAATCACCTGAAATCCATGCTTTCCTCGCTACTGGATCCCAAGCACCTATGCCTTGAACATATTCATCTTTCTACATTTATCAAGGGCCTACAATTCATGTGCACTGAGCCAAGCAGTGGGCTAGCGGTTGTTTAAAAAAAATCCTAATTGAAAATATGAGCTCTGTATTGAGTATATGCCATGTGCCACCTCAGACTCCCTTGGTCACACTCAACTCCTGGGCTCTCTGCCCTTTGCCCTCCTCAGCTGTTTCTGCAGCCATCAGCTCCCTGCCTGCGTTGCACTCACGTCTATACTGTTCTGCCTGAGACCAATGCCCAGAGTCTTCGGCGCCTCCCTGCACTCCTCACATGCACTTGGATGAAACCCCACGCCACAGGCTAGATGGACCTGGCCTCACACACTGATGGGACGGGCTCCTCCACAGACGCGGAGGGGAGCCGACTAGGCGGAGGCGCACTTTGATCAGTAGTGGTGGCGGGTGAATGTCTTCTCTGGCCCCCCTCCGCTGGGCTGATCTGATGTACGGTGTGCCAGGACAGTATGAAGGAGGCGGCCCCTTGACAGAAAAGGCCCTCTGTGTCTCTTCATGAAGGACTGACACCGTCTTACGTGTGCTTCTAGCCTCACTTCTGCTGCCCGGGGATCACGCCTCCCGGGGCAGCATTAGCAAGCACAGGTTGTCTTAGACGCCCTTTCTAGTGAGCCTGGGATAAGCCCTGCGCACAGATCCGGGGCCTTGGGAATCTGTTACCGGAATTGGATTAAAGATGGCAGCGCGAGAGGTGAGACAGAGGCCTCCTCCTAAAACCGCATATAATATGAAAATACAATTAATACAACTAATCCTGAAAGAGCAACAGGAAAGAGGGCTGCGCCAGACTGCATACACCTGGAGAAAAGAACAGACCTCACGGAACAGGAGTGTATATCAATAATACCTTAATAGAAATAAGTAAATTAATTAATTAAAATAATGAGAGAAAAAAAGAATCTCAGTTACCAACCCTCCTGCTTATTGGACCATGGGTCCTCTCCTTACCCCTTTCATTTAATTCGCATTACAGTTTCGCTCAGGTCGGTCCCATGACTCTCCTGATCACATCTCTATTTTGGTTTGTATACTCACACCCGTTCTGGCCCATCCCTGTCCCCTTGACATCTTGTTTGCATTTCCCGCCTCTCTTCCTCCTTCTTACTACAATTAAAAACATTTTACTTTTCTTTGGGAAATTACTCTTTTCTTACCCTCAGTCCCCACGGTTCTGGTAAAGCTAACCTTCCTTCTTACGCTGCCCACGGCTTGGCCGGACAGTATATAGTCCATACGTGCAGTCACAGTGATTGGTTTGGAGATAAGCACATGACTACGTCAATACAAACAGAGCCAGTCCTGGGATCTTTGTTGAAACTACTGAGAAATAAAAGCTTTGTCTCCTCTTAGAAAGACACAGTAAGGGAGCCAGGATATGGAGTCTGCCTGAGAATGATGACAGACCCAAGAGAGGGAGAAAGAAGCAAATTTTTGATAGGGAGCTTTGAGCTACTGAATTCATTCATGCTTGAAGTTTTCTACTCTCAAAGCTTGCAGTTTTCTAGTGAATAAATTGTATTTTTGCCTTTCTGTCTCTGTAACTGAAGATGTACAAACGAATATGGTTTTCTTTCTCTATAAATCCCGGACTCCAGGGCATTAAAATAAAAACCTGGAGTACCCAGTATGATACAGTAGCAGAGCTCCTTAGAACCTTTTCACTACAGTGTTGTGGGATAAGCTTAGGTGTCATTCAACAGAGACAAGAACTGGGTTACTGGCCCTGAGGGCAGGCAGTGCACAGCCGGTACTCGAGTAGCCATTCCACAATCCGCTGTCACGTCGCATCTTGCCTCTCCCCTTTCCCTCCTGACCTGAGTACCTTGCCAGCGATCTGATGCAACTTCTTAAATTCTTAAAACGGCAGGGGAATTTTATGGCCATTCAGGCACACAGACCTTAAGTCACGCAGGGCGGGCAGGATTTCTGGCACCCTACCAGCCAGGAGAAATGAAACAGATCCCCTGCCGCAGCGTGTGGGGGCAACTCTACAAGGAGCTTCCCAGCCTGGCCAGGCTGCGCCTTCCAAGGTCGGCTCCAGTTCATCGTTTCTACTTAAGCCGTGTTCGTGTATCTCCTGACTCGTGAGTGACCATGCGTCTCCTCCTAACATGGCTTTACGTCCACACTTTGGCACGCAGCCTCCCACTGCCCTGAGTGATGTTTCCTCAGCCCTCCTTGATGCTTTGGACCCTCTTCCTTCCCTTAAGTTGCTTCTCTAGGAAGGTAGGTATTATCGATTCTGTTCCAACTTGATGTGTGGACCTGGACACTGGTGAAGTCTAATCACTGTGAAATAAGCAGTTTACTCTACTTAGACTCAAGTTCAAGGTGTACCACTGTGCTCCTGACCAGCACCAAATGATAACTTGGGAACTCTTCCCTTACCTTGCCAAGCTTCCTGTAGACCCCTAGAATTTATGCACATCCTGTCGTGTTCTCAGAGCAGGGTCCTCATACGATGATCAGATGTGTATTGGGCACGGGCAGGGGATTTCTAACTTACATGATGAATGCAAGGCAGATGGGTGAGGTCTGGAAGCACAGGCTGAAAAATATCCTTACTCACGTAATGGGGAAATTTTCTCTGACATGTTAATCTCTTTACTCCAGCACAATTTTTGAATGGATGCTTGGTGACCCTTATAGCAGCGGTGCCTCTAATCCACTAGACAGACACACTCTGGGCATCCAGCTGACGCTCAGGCAACTGTAATGGTGGAATTCAACGACGATACACAGAATGCACAACAGCAGTGAGGCACACTGAGTGTTTTCTAGATGCAAACCACAGGCTAGGTGCTGATGGTTCAAACAACAAAACATTGAATTAAAACATAATCACAAATTGTGAAATGTGCTTTGAATGAAATGAACAAGAGGTAGAGATCAAATAATAGGGGAGGGTGACCATTCAGGGAAGGCCGTTCTGGGCAGCTGACATGAAGTGGGACAATAAGACTGAGGAGGCAGTGATCATGCATGCGCTGAAGGGAGGGACAACGTTACAGCCAGAAAGAACAAGCTCCCTGAGCTTATACTAAAGAAATGGAAAGAAAATCAGGGCACCAAGCTGATGGGTAGTAAGCAAGGAGGAAAATGCTGCACTACGAGAACTGAGACATGGTCACTGGCAGGATGGAGGGCCTTAGAGAAAGGCTGGATGTAATTCTTTGTGCAAAAATGAAGCCATTGAAGTGGGAGAAAAAAATGAAATTCCAAGATCTTTCTTGCCTCAAAGTGCATGGAGAGCGGGGTCTCTGTAGTAGGAGGCAGAGGAGAAAGCAGAGATGCCAGTAAGGGGGCTGCTGCTGAGGGCCGTGGCCTTGGGGAGGAATGGAGGATTTCTCCATCAGGTGGTGATTGAATCAGCATGACTTCCTGTCGAATTCGATGTGAGAAGTGAGGACAAAAGGAAGCAAGTATGACAAGCAAGTGAGATTTCTCACTTGGGAGACTGGCCCATGGCACCACCATTAACTAAGACGGGGAAATCCGAAGAGAGAATGTATTTGTGAGAGCGAGCGGGAATCTGTTCAAGCTTTGAAATTAAGTTTGGGCTGTTTATTCTAGCCGGAAGCTAGACTATGCCCCTGGACTTGGAAGCAGGGGTTGGGATGTGGGGATCTGATCTGGAGTCAGGAATCTGGGGGCGTCATCCTGCACACGGCACTTAAAGGCACGGGGACAGCCGAGGCCCTCGGGAGAGTGGATGCCAGGAGACAGGAGGGCAGGCCCACCCCCAGGTCTTCTCCACAAGTCTTGTCCTTGCCTCCTGAGGCTTCATGAGCAGAAGATGCAGCGCCCTTTTCCCTCTGAACCAGTAAACCGACACCAGTCATCCTCTCAGCAAGCCCAGGCTTTAAGCCTGTTCCTAAGCTTCTGTTCTTACTCCTTTCAGGTGTTTCCTCCCCCTACCCTTAGGGCGGACAAATAATCTTCAATCATGAAAGAGAAAAAGGAACAAAGAAACCCAACGAACAACTAAACCAACAAAGAAAACTACAGCATGTGCTCTCAGAAAGGAGCCTGACTTGCTGGCCAAGTCTTGGGGGACAATTCGCGAGACCCCTGTGAGCCTTGGGGCGCATCCACCTTCTAGGCAGCCCTGCTCTACCTCGGCAGTCAGCTGGTGAGTGTGTAGACCAGACAGGAAGGCTGAAACAGAATAATAGGACTGGCTCTGGGCTGACCACGACCACTCCTGGTAGAGCATAGTCTTTGCTGAAAGTGGGTCATGGAGACCAAATGCAACTGTAGAGACAGCATGTATCTTTCTGTGTGGTGTGTGACCTTCAAAGATCTCATTGTTGTAACTATCTGCTCTTTTTATGTAAATTGGTCAGGGTCTTCTCTTAGTTCCCTGTGAATACTCCCTACTCCTGGCAGATTCACCCTCTCACCTTCTCCCACGAATAGTTTCCAGGCTAAGCCAGGAACTAATTCCTGTACCAGCCAAAAGCAAACAGGAAATGTCCTCGTATGGCTGCAGATAACCCACAACACTGAGGTTTCCTTTCAGTGTTTTGCACCTCTGCTTCGGTTCATTCTGCCCTACCCCTTTCCTTCCGGCGCAGTGTCAGGCCACCTTTCTGGCCTTTCTCTGCAGAGCCTAAGAACTTTTCTGGCCTTTCTCTGCAGAGCCTAAGAGCCACTTGTTTCTAACCTTCCTGACTGGTTCTTACCTGAACATTTCCCCTCACCAGTCACTGCTGTGCTGCTTACAGTGGTGGTCTGATTCACAGCGTTGCTCGGATACTTGATTTGAATGTGCATCTGGGCGCCTGGCCCCGTCAGTTTGCAGACCTGCTGTGCAACGCAGGTCCACAACTTCTGTGCACTCTCCACTCTCCTAGCCCGGCTTCCGGCCTGCGCCACCCCACCCACAGTTCCTCTGCTGACATATAATGCACACGTGCAGATGGCTTTTTACTTCATGACTGTTTTAAATACCTGGATGCTGTGATTATGCACCTTATTTACATATTTTGTGACCCTTTGGCTCACCAGTAACTCCATCTCTGACTGCTCCCCATCAGGAAAGTCCAACTCCTGCAGCCACTTCCTGGGTGATCAGCATTAGTGTGTGTGTATTGGCACTAGTGCAACTGCTTCTAAGCAGGGTTGCAGCTGATTGTTAAGTGTTTCTTCTTCTGTGTTCGGGACATCTGCTTCATGTTGGCTCATCGGTGAGAGCTTCTTAGGAAATGTGCATTTGGCCCATAGGTGCCAAAGAGTGAGGCAGATGTTGGGAATGATGAACTGATGGGGTTCCAGACTTCACTGACTTTTACTATTAAGACTGTCATAGATGGCATTAGTGAAATTGTTTAAGGGAAAGATGTATGTTTGTCATTGATGCCGTGGACCAAATTATTCTGAGTCTTCTGAGGGCATCTGGCTTGACTATACAGACCTCCTTTTCCCTTAAAAAACTAGGCATGGCCATATGACTTGTTTTGGGCAAAGAAATATGAGCAAAAGTTATATGTGTTACTTCTAGGTGGAAACTTCAAGAACCAGTGTGCACTTTGACACATTCCCTTTTTCCTGAAAAGGCCAGCACTAACAGAGACATAATAGAAAAGTAATACCAGCCATATATGTAAGTTTAAAATTTTGTAGTCACATTACAAAAGTAAAAATAAAAAGGTGAAGTTAATTTTAATGGTATATTTTATTTAACCCAGAATATAAAAAAGTATCGTTTCCATAGGTAATCAATATTAGAAATTATTCTTGAGTTTTTTTACATTCTTTTATTTTATACTAAATCTTTGAACTTGGTGTATATTTCACACTTATATCTCAATTCAGACTAGCTACAATCTCAAGGTCTCAGTAGCCAAATACAGCTAGTGACCACCTTGTTGGACAGGCCTCAGTTGCCATGAAATTACAAGACAAATCTTCTCTTCACCTGGTCCCTAGGGAGGGTGACGTGGAGCAGAAGCTGTAATGGACCCACAGTGGGTAAGTAGGCGAGAGTGAGAAGTAAGCCTTTGTCGTTTTCAGTCACTGAGACTTTAGAGCTATCGGTTGTTGCAGCAGTTGGCCTATCCTGGCTGATAAAAAAACTGGTATAAGGTGTGAAGTACCAATGTAACAATAAACTGAAATATGTAGTGTTAGCTCAGGGACCAAACAACAGGTGGCAAGGAAATCATTATCAAATGGAAGGACAGTAATTTATTTTAATGTAGTGGCAAAACATTTGGTAAGTCTCTCACTTTAAAAAAATTTAGACAGTTATATGTAATGCCCTTTGTAGTTTTACGGAAAGAGGTTGGATGACAGCATATTAGTGGTGTGTGTGAGTTGCCGCTGACTGCGCTTACTAAGGTACTACAGGACAAAACCAGCTCAGAAGAGAATCACTCAATTTGAAAACAGAAATAAAAGGAAATAAAGATTGCCCCAAATTTGGGGGACTTATATGGCAGAGGCTTATTTAACTGCTTACCAATGCCAAACAGTGAAAGATAAAACTAAGAAATGCATTTAAGACACAGGGCAGGTTTATACTCAGCCTTACTATAAGTATCAAATCAAGGTCAAACTTGGAAACTTTGAATGGATTAAATAAATTCTTGTAGATGGATAAAAGAGGTATGTATGTATGTATGTCTGTATCTACCTATCTATCTACTCAGGTCTCCTACAAAGTTTTCAGTTTTACCACTAAAAAATCATGAGCCAGGATTTCAAAAGTCTGTGACTTTCAAGACTTAAAAAGACTCTTTGGTCCCCACTCTGATGGGCAGGAGGCGACTGCCCAAGGAAAGCATATTTTCCAATACACACTTTAGATGCGATCAAGGGGGATAACAGAGCAGAGAATCAAAGTACATTCTTTACCCCAGGGTAGGGGGCCTTTATGACATTTTTCCAGTATGATTTCAGAATTCTACACGTCTTCTGTGTGTCTATCATGCTTTCCCAAATTTCAGTGAAGAGATGGTATTAAGGCATGAATAGAAAATACTAGAGCAGCTGAGGGATGGTAGAGATATTGAGAACAAAGGGAATGAGAAGTTACACATAAGCAATTAGATTCTTTCTTGATTAACTTAAGGTATAAGATTTGGAATTACAATTAGGTACGCTGGCTCCTGGGCCGTTTTCCAGAACCTAACCCTTTACAGACACTGCTCTCACTGAGGTCGTGGCACTACGTGAATTGCATTAAAACAAATCGAACCTGGTGCAGGTCGTCATCGGGACATGCCATACCTACTCTACAATCAACCAAACTGATCTTGATAAATGTAAGTCAGACCTCGCTGCTCCCCACTGAACCACTTCAGTGCCTTTCCATTCCCTCTAAGATACAATTTAAGCTCCTTTAACACGGTATCCAAGACTCTCCATGACAGGACTCCTGCTTCTTCTGCAGCCCCGTTTCTTGCTGCTCCATTTCGTATGATCTGTGCTTCAGGGACACTAAAGTATTTTGATTTTCTTGCTCATACCATGATGCTTCTCTTTATTCATACTTTCCTGGAATCCCTTCCTTCCTCCTTTTTGTCACTCCTACTAATAGTTCAAGACTTAATTCAAGTACCATCTCAAAGTGCTGACTGCCTGGATGATTAAAGGTTCCTAGTTGATCCCCCCACCCCCACCCAAGAACTTGCACATCTATCACTAAACTCATCACTTTGCATTAAAATTGTTTATTTGTAGCTTGTTATTGAGGGCTTGGTAGATGCTCAATAAGTTTCTTAAATAAATTTTTCTTGAATAAATGTTCCAGTGACCACAGAGCAGAACGGAAGAGGGCATCCTTCCCGCACATCAGGTCAGCAGAGGCTTAGTCAGTGTTTCTGAGTAAGTAGCAGTTAAGCAGTGGTTGGTGTAATACTGGAATCTGACCATAGTTTATAGTTCTTACCTGAATGGCAGTGGTGTTTCTATCCCCATATTGGGTCATAATTTCCAGAACTTGTTATAGGCCACCAAAATTCTGATGATATAAGTGAGTCAGCTTTTCTTTCCTAGCATATCAGAGACGAATCACAGATGCCTGATCTTTTACCAGAGCTCGCTGACCTCCTAGCCTCAGAGACAGAGCTGTGGAGAGTGAGATTAGAAGCCAAGACCACAGTTCCTGGTAAAGGGAGCTAGTTATGTGGTAATTACGGTGTCTTATCTGATTGTGCAAGCATTGGCTAAGGTCTTAATGATCCTTGACACAGCTGTGACATTTAAAGTATATTTTTGGACTATGATATGAAATAACAGACACTTGTTGAGCAACTTTTTATCAAATGCCAAGATTACTAGGAATCTGTGGGACTTTCTGCTCAGCAAATCAACCCCACGCCTCCTGCTCATCTTATAACTCAACACTGGTCTCTTCACTGTGACTGCACTGGAACCGTGTGACTACATGACCCCCTGGCAGAGTGGATTGGTTTGTGAGTGAAAACATGAACCCAGCTGGACCGACTATAAAATTCCTCAATTCCAAATCATATTTGATCACTATAGAAACTGTCACCTGAACTAAGATTGACAAATAAAATCCAAGGCTGTTGGGCTTCTAAAGAAAGGTTGGAAGTAGCAAGACTTGGAAAACCAATGCAACCAACTTGCAAAGAGAAAAAGAAATGAAAAAAAAATGTATCTCCTGGTAGACTTGAGGCTTGTCTTCTGCTGTTTCTTTGATCCAGCTCCTCTTCCCACAGGTTTATCACACTTTCTCTGATACACTGAGGCATCAAATTCCCATTTTTTGCTTATGCTTATTTGAATTGGATTTCTGTCAGTTGCAATCAGAAAAATCTAAAGTAATATGTGTCAGGCACTGATTGTACTAGTGACACACAGACAAATATACTCTAGTTTTTGTCTTCAGGAACCCATACTATAGTGAAACAATGGTGTCTGAAATCAACTGATTACTGTTTTATACATTATGTTATTATCCAAGCAACTTATACATTATATCATTTATTTTTAGATAGTATCATTTTTAGTAGACCCTTCTCACTCATAACACATACATGTAGAGATCTTTGGAAATTCCAAAGTTGGAAATATAGTAGAGACCCCCTTCATTATGTGTTTTAAATCAACAAATGAAATATTTAATTTGATGGTATATTCATTCCTGTCACAGCACTAGAGATACTATCAAATTAAGTGTTCTTCTATTTTATTTATTCAAACTTTTAAGAGCTGCATCTTTTATTTTACTTTGGGTTTTCTTCCATCACCAGTAATAGGGGATAGTTTTAAAGTATTTTTTCCCTAAGAAACAAAATTTTAAAATAAGCCATGAAAATTACTGCTTAAGTGATCAAGGAGAAAATAAAGCTCTACTGAGTTGTATGTAGATGTTTTTAAGTGGATGAAGATCAGTAGCCTCACAATAAACATGATTTAAATGTATAGTGAAGCCAAAAGACAAATTATTTCATGTTATGAACCTTCAGGATGGTTCTAATATAATTGTAGCCATGAATATTAAATTACGGAATATTAAAGTCTTATTTTATTTACAGATGAGGAAACAGAGGATCAGAGAAAGAAAGTGACACCGAGATAACAAATACAACAGTGAAGGAAGCTAGATGTGGGCTTTAATGATATTGGCTGGTCTGAGTTCAGAGTTCCTGGTCTTTTAAAACATGGAGAATAATAGATTCACCTTTACGGTGGATTAAAGATGGTAACATCTTTAACATTTCTTCCATTGAAAGGTAGATCCTATGTCTTCTCTTGAAACTAGGTGGGCTCTGTGCCTGCTCTGATGCATATTACATTCTGCCGGTTTTGGGGTCCAGGCCTCAAGAGATTGATGGCTTCCTGTCACTTAGAACACTCATTCTTGGAAGCCAGCCTCCATGAAGAAGCATGACTATTCTAGAATCACCGCGTTGTGAGAAGTCAAAGCCATGTGAAGAGACCCTGGAGGATGAGATACCATGTGGATCAAGAGAGAGACCAAGGAGCATGAGATACTGGACATATAAGTGAGACATATGAGACATCTTAGAAATGGACACCCAGCGCCAACGACCCCAGTTGACAACATTGATCGGATACAGTTGCCCAGCCAAGATCATCCTGAATTTCCAACCTCCAAATTTTTAGCAAATAAATAGTTGTTTGGGGTACTAAATTTTGTGGCAGTTTGTTATGCATCAATAGGTAATAGGAACAGATTTATGTACCTAGAAGAGGGGTGCTGCCATTACAAAAAAGTAAAATATGTGGCACTGATTTTAAGACTGGACAGTAGAGAGAGCCTGAAAAGGCCTCACAGAGAATGTTAATGGAGTCTCTGGAAGGACAGAAAGTCATTACTGAGGCTTGGCAGGAGGGCAACCCATATTGTGTAGTTGCAGAAGGTTTAGCAAAACTATCACCTGAGGCATTTTGGAAAATATAAAATGGACCTAATAAGCTGCTGGATATCAGTAAGTAGATTTCCAGGTAGAATGTTAAAAGTGCCAACTAGTTCTTGTATCTACATATGATAAACTGTGGATAGGAAGAAATAAGCTAACAAAACTATTCAATTTTTTTTTCCTGGAAATAGAAGCCAGGACTTGCTGTTTCTCCTCTGTTTTCCAACCAAGAAAACGTTTTTAAAGCACAAAATAGCCTCCAGATAAAGATCAAAACCAGGGCAGTAAAACAAAGACTCCAATAGAAGATGAAGTCAAAACTGTAATCATACATCTCTTTGATAAGATGTCAGAAAAATTTAAGTTGATGCCCTGTGGACTCTATCAGCTAGACAAAAGATTTTAAGAGTGTGCTTTGCAGTTACTCTGTTACACAGTGGTGTTTCTAATCTTAGGGATATTGTCCCATCCTTAAAGTAACTTTGCAGAGGGCGAAATGCAGAGAAAAGCCTATCTCAAAAAGTATATGTGGGCATGACTTATATCTAACAGAATGGATTATAGTTTGATACACAGCAATCCCATGATGATTTTAAAGGAATTATACCACCTTGGATTGAAAGAGTCAGAGACAATAGCAAATTAAAAAGAAGTCTTTGGATCCCTACACTAATACAGGAAGGATTCAGGTGAGAAACTTATTTCGCAGAAAACACAGTCTATTTCTATATTACAATGACTAATAACTTACGTGGCAGAGCCAAGAGCCCATATCAGTAAGAGCCAAGGATCACAGAGAATGATATCAAGGGGGCAGGACCAGGGCTTAATCAAAGAACTGGCAACATGTGCCTAGTTTGATAGCAGTATTGTTTATGGAACAGTGACGGCTCTGTACCTTCTGTTTTCC
>JAQQAC010004068.1:19007580-19026841 GCA_029783875.1 Phataginus tricuspis
AGCTCAGGGTTGAAATCCTACAGGGAATGATATTTTTGTAAGATCTTTCAGAAAGTATTGATTATTGAGCCAAATTGGTGTAATGTGCAAAGGCACCACACTTCCTTTGCCTACCTAAAGGGAGGGAGCTTCGTCCGCCCTCTGCAGTGGTTGCTACATTATAATTCTTTTGTTCAGACATTTTGCTTTGAAACTGGTTTACACCTTACTGTTAAGAGAAGTAAAACTGTTCATTGAGTGGATGAAGGCTCTGATGGGCTCTCCTTCCTTCTTGTTTGGCGTTAACCACCCAGGTGTCTTTAACTGTACGTAGACTTTCTAAATGACCCTTTCCTTTCAGTTTCTATAGCTACTACTTTAGGGATTAAAGTTCAACTGTTTGTGGGTTGGACAGTCTGACTTGGGAATCCCCTAAGCACATTCTGGATAAAAGAAAAATACAAAACACCTGAACACTCCTGTGAAGAGATAGGCTGAAATTCAAATAAACAAGAAGTCTTGAGTTTTGTGATGAGTAGTTAATAGCACATAAGTGCCAGGCCGTAATAATCAATTAAATAAAATGTAGCACCTAGTTATTAAATAAAGTCACCATTTAAAAAGAAATGATCATGAAAGGTAAAGGAGAGGACTTAAATCTTTCCATTACTTCTAGGACATCGAACAGGCAATCTCCCCTCCTATTTTCTCCATTAAACTAAAGAAGGAGGAAGGAAGGAGGGAGGGACAGAAAAAAATTTTCAACAATCAAGGAAAAATTTAACAGCTTCTCAAGAATAAGTACTGTGTTTCTCAGAAAATCTCTAATTTAGCCGAGTAAACTAGAAACTATGACATGACTCCTCTTATGGCTCTAAGCCCCCCTCATGAGATTTTATTGAATGCACATTTCTAATTACTGTAATTTTTCTAGGAGTAAAACAGAACGGCAGTACAACAGATGTGATGGCATTCCAAGTGTTCGGCTGTGACACATGAGTGACCCTGGCTGCAAGGGAGGGTGGGAACGAGGATATTTAGCACCTCCAGCTTCTATAGTGGAAGATGACAAAAGAAACAAAGAAGTTAGGGATGACAACTGGGCTAGCCAATCAGGTGAGAGAAATGGCTTGAGTGCAGGTGAGGGAGTGGAACCAACAAGGTGTGTTGGAGGGCAAGTAGATGACATCTCACTGGAGCTGAGGGTACCTGAGAATTAAGACAGGAGATCAGAGAGGCAGCCTGGCACCAGGATCTCACCTGCCAAGTGAAGGGCTTGGAAGTCATACTTTAGCCATGGAGACTCATTGGCAATCGGTGGGTTGAAGAGCGGCACGACCGCAGCAGTGGGTGAGGCGCCATCATCTGCACAGAGCACTGAACGCGCTGGAGGAGGCTGAGCCTGAAGGGGGCCCCGGGAGACATTTGCAGAGGTCCTCAGCCTCCGTGAATGGTGGCACTGGACTGTGGAAGAGATCTGGAAGTATGAATGGTCAGGACTCGTTGGCCAGTAGAGGACCAATAAGAGGGAGCCACAGAGATAACTTTGCTGCTTTAAGTCTGGGTAACTGGGAAAATATGTAATGGCAGTAGGAACTCAAGAAGGTTACCGCTTTTAGGAAGAAGTTGATTAGTTCAAGTTTAGATGTTGAGCTTGAGGTGGAGGCAGCACGGTGTGCAGTGGAGACATGAACAGGCAGAAACATGCAGCCCACAAGACCGGACATGGATAACGCCGCCTCTGGTGCTGCCTGCCCGAAAGACACCGGAACGTAATGGTGCTTCCCAGAGGAGAGTTTATAGGGTGTTTCAGACAGAGGCAAATAATTCTATATACAGACGGTACTTGGTACAAGACAAGCCTGGACACCTTTTGAGATTAAGCAATAATGGCCCCAAAAGAGGAAGTGGTAAATAGGATGAAATATCCAGAAGTATATCCCAAAATCTGGGAGAAGAAATCCAGGCTGTTTAACAGCTGAGACAATTCCCACAGCCACACTAAGTGTTTTCACCCATTTCTCAGTGAGAGAGAACCAAAAAGTATTCAGAATGACTTGTATGTTTACATCCAAGTTACTTTTTTAGTAAACTTTACATGTTGTTTTTTATTTCTAAAGGGTGCAGTCATTCCACTAGGCCCCTTGTTAAAGAACCTCTATGTAAATTGTTACAGACAGATAACTAATCTGGATAGATGGGAACTAACTGATATGGTCAAGATGCTGTGCCAAGGGCTGACAAACCCAGTGCAGAACCATCTTTGCAAGGCCAGTTTCGGTCTGACTGCGCCTGTGTCTTTAGGGCCAGCGGTGTCTGCGGCTTGAGCTGAGCTACTGCATACAGTCACTTGATTTCAGGTTGAGAGGAAAAGGGAATGCATGGGTTCATCAAATTTTCGGCATGGAGTCGGATTATCTTGTTACTTAGAAAAAAGTTCTTAAGAAAACTTCTGAACAGAAAATATGAAATTATTTTAAAAAATTTTTTCTTGAAGGGGATAGAACAGAGTGAATGCAATTATCCTTATATTAGTATAACTTTGTTAAGTCAATGGGAGGGTTTTCATCTTCTTAAGAGTTTTTTTTGGCATCATTAATGTGCACTTACATGGGCAACACTGTGGTCACTAGACCCCCCATTAGCAAGCCCCCCCACGGACCCCGTCACAGTCTCATCTTCCTAGAGTTTATCTCTACACTGGTTTGCCAAGACAACCAGAAAACCGGCGGTAAGACTTGAACATTTAAACTAATTTATGAATGCCAGCTACCAGATTTCTTTTATCTTGTGTTATATAAAGGCAAGAGACCAGCATTCACATTTTACTTTGGTTTATATTTTGAGCACTGTTTTCATTTCATAAATAAGGATGGTTATGAACGCATATTAGATACAATCATATATGGAGTTACATGATACCCTGTTTGTGTAAAATATGTAAGATGTATGTATTGAAGTGTGGGAAAGAAAGTACCTGCTTTAGAAATGTATATGGGGTGACTGAAGGAAAAAGATCCCGAAGATCAAACAATAACAACAACAAATCTTGGTTATCCAAATGTGAATTAAAATTAAAGGCTAAAATTTTACTACGCTGATGGACCGTGACTGTAATGGGGTATGTGGGGGGGACTTGATAATATGTGCGAATGCAGTAACCACATGTTGTTCATGTGAAATCTCATAAGATTGTACATCAGCGATACCTTAATAAAAAAAATTAAAGGCTAAATTTTCTGGATTTTTTTTTAAAGAAAAAACAGATGTGGAAAAAGGTCCAATGGATAGCAGAAATTTATTGACAATGCTGTTGTTTTGAGAGTCCTTGTCCGCCAGGCGCATGGGGAAGGAGAGAGCTGGGGAGGAGGCCGCAAATGTGAGCACAGCTGAGGGCGGCTGGCCGGCTGGCCGGGAGAGCCTCGGGGGCTTTAAGGACAGCAGCGCTGGAACGCGTGGGTCCGCTGAGGGTAATCGG
Organism: Phataginus tricuspis; assembly: GCA_029783875.1. NCBI lineage: Eukaryota > Metazoa > Chordata > Mammalia > Pholidota > Manidae > Phataginus > Phataginus tricuspis. The sequence goes on from JAQQAC010004068.1 coordinate 19,011,038, forward strand.
TCTGGACCTGCGCGATTCACCTCGACAAACGCGCATGGACTCAAACTGTGGTGCAAAATGCAGTCAAACTCCTGCCTTCCTCTTTTCAACTTGGGGCCTGGGCACGACAGAAAAACTGAGATCTTGTCCTTTGGCCCTGACAAAAATGTTCGAAAATTCTCCATGCCAGACCTTGGGTCCTGTTGTCCGACCCAGGCAGCGTCCACTCCTTTCACAGATCTCTTGCAGCTGACCGAGACGCTTGGCTGGGGTTGCTGCCTCCTGGCGCCCAGACCCGCTGCCTGGTAGAGTGCGGACTCCCGGGACTCCAGGTTCCCTCACCTGATTCTGCCTCTTCCTCCTTCTAGAGTCTGGGACTTGTCTGCCCACAAGACCTTTCTGACCCTCTCTACCATCCAGCCTTTGCTCCCTAATCCCTCTTGCTGGTTGAAGTCTCAATCCCGGCTCCTTTCCATATTGTACCATGGAAATGAAGATCTCAGGGAATGCAAGTTCTTCAACACTGTGCACTTGAGCATGTACAGGCTGTAACATGTCTGTGATATTCACTGAGGCCCGCCCGGCATCTAACAGTGCCCACTGGTGCTTAACACAGAATAGACACAAATGGAAGAACAAAAAATTAAAAGAAATTGATAATGTATTATTTACCCCAAGTTGGAAACTTAGATAGATGTTCAGTGTGGATTGAAACAAAAAGGATGGTTCAGCTTAGTCACCAGTTTATTAGGAAATGTTAAAAATGAATAAGTATTGTATTTATAGTTAACTGAGATTTAAATCCTGAGTATTTCACCCTGGCCTCTCAGTGTCCCTCAGACACACCAAGTAGTCTCCTACTTTGGGTCCTTTGTATTTGATACTCCCTGTGCATGGAGGGCTCTTCTCTCGGTCACTGCATGGCTCTGTGTTCTGGAATGTTCTTTTCTCGGTTTCCTGCACTTCCTTGATGTCTCTGCTGAATGTCACCAAAGCAGACAGGCCTTTTCCTGACTGCACCTAAAAGAACACCACTCCACTACTCTCTAGATCTTTTGCCTGGGCTCATTTTCTCCCCATCGGACACACCATATATTTATGGGTCCATTTCTGTCTCTTCCCAGTAAAATTTGTAAACTTCATAAGGGGACACTTCTGTTCTCTTCACTACTGTATCCTCGCTCCCTGGAATGCTATCTGGTGTAAGGTGGGTGATCTGGAACTACTTCAGTGAATGAATGACTGAATGTAAAAATTTAAATATGCACTTTTAAGTCTGCTTAAACTACCTTCCTAATCAGTTCTTCAGTTCAACTGAGTGACCATTATTGTTGGACTATATCAGAATTTAGGTAAGAAAATAGCCAACTGTATTTAATTTTATTGCAAGTAATTACAGACTAAATTTATATGTGTAAATATTGTGATATGAGGGTATATTTTCTTTGTTTTTATTTTCCGTTTGATCCTAATTAACTTATTCTAAAATATGTTACGGCTCACTCTGCATTATTTCATCTGCAGACGAAGGAAGACAGAACATCACCTTCCTGGACACACAGAATGAATCATAAAGACAGACCCAGGTTAGGGAGAGCAAAATCAGACATCTTCAAACACACTCTTATTTAATCTTTAAATAAATCTTCTAGTGGGGCTTTTGACAATCTGATAGTCAACGTGCATTTATGAATTAATGCTTTTAAAGCCACCCACCACTTACCACAGATAATTCTACTGAAAAACGTTTTTCAGTAGATGGGAAGTCCCAAGGCTACACAGTGGGAAAGCATACATCAAATGTGGGTATCTGTCATGACACAGTATATCAGACGCTAGATCCTGATATTCGGCTTCCCTGCTAGGTCAGAGCACCCAGAGAAATATACACTCACTTGTCACTCCTGGAGGGTTGATGATCAAAGTGAATATGAAAGCTTTATCAACAAAGACCAGGGTAAGAGAGGGGAGGATGGGGGAGGGCGGAGGGGGTAACAGTAATGGTCCAGAATGTCCAGAGAAAACTGTGTGGGTCAATGAACCATGGTCTGTTCTGCTGATATTTTTCTTTTTTTTTTAAGTCTCCCAAGAAAGACAAAAACTTTATTCTTTAGTTATTGAAACATAAAGCAGAATCTCCAGCTGATTTTTCTCAAGTATGAACTGTTACTAAAGATTCTACAGGTAAGCCCTGAGGCCTTTCACCATAGGTCACTGTAAATATTAAATGAGATAATCTACGTAAGTGCTAGGCTAGAGATTTGTGATTTAGTAAGCATTCAATAAATATGATGATGACTTCCACATTCTCTCTGCACTCACTTTTTCTCTCTGCTCTTTCCTTTTCCTTTGTTTTTCCCTCACCAAAGACCCCAACTATAATTATTATTTGTAAATATTTATTGACCATCAATCAATTACCATTAAACAATAGTTCAGAAGAGTCAACACACGCGTGAGGATTCCTAAGCCGTTATAAGAAACAGTGGGCTGGGAGAGCTGGTGTTCTTGGCCTCTGCCCAGGGGGTACACAGTCACCCAGTGATGCAGTGTGGTTATTATCCCACAGCTTCCACCACCACTGAACAGCTGATGGTGGCTGGGGTCCCTGATGGACAGTGAAGACCTGCAGGGGTTGGATTCCTGGGTCGCCTGTCCCCACTTGGGAGCAAGAGGCCCCTAGGTAAGTGCTTCCTAGGATGGGAGGGGGCTCGTTTCCCTGCCACCTGGGGTCCCTGACGTCCAGGGAACAGAGTCTGGACTCTGCGCCGTGGCTACTGCAGACTGTTTCTGAGCAGTGGGCATGTCTAGAAAAAGGCTTTGTCCCATCAGAGAGATTTGGTTCAACCACAGGTGCACAGGAAACTGCAGAAGTTGTCTCTTGGAACCCTTCTGCCCCTTTGTCCTACCTGCTCTGCTCCCCTCCCCTTACCATGCCCTTCACAGGTCTCTGTCCGCAGCCTCCAAGTTTCTCCTCCAGCCATTCTAAAATCCTGACAGTTTCCTGAAGGAGCCTTGTCTTCTCTCCTTTGCTTATGAAAGACAGACCTGCCTCCTCTGCCTTTAATATGCCCCTTGGCCTATCTCTTCTTTGGCCTCGGGACCGAGCCCGGGTGCCACCTCGAGGCAGTATTCCTCCATCGCCATCCTACCAGATGCCCCTCAGTGGCTTCCTGTGGTTTCAGAGCCTGTGGCCACGTGGCCTCCTCAGTCAGGAAGTGACTGCCATGACTGCCTGCGTCCAGCGCCTTGAGAGTACAGACCGGATTTTTTCTTTAGTCTCTGTGTCCCTAACACTTAGTATAGTTCCTGATGCTTAGAAAGTACTTAGGAAATGTTGGTGGAACAAATTAATAAGAATATCCACTACACTACTCCCTACACACTGCATCTGCCGTGCGCTGCTGGCGGCGCCCACCACACGGTCCAGTAAGACAGTGTTGAAAGGGTTACACTTTCACCTGTCTCTTTGGGTATTAGAAAGATTAATGCTTATTTGGCAATGAACGTTTTGTAAGGAACCTAAGTTCCTTGGAGGGAAGGGGTCATGCATATTTTAAATTCAGTAATGACTCTAATCCATGGTTATTGCCACATTTCTCCTTGTGCTCCACTTATAGAGAACGCAGGTACCCTGAACTACTTAGGAAAGTGGTACAATTTTTCAAATAGCTAAAATGACCATATATCACCCCCATGTTCTTGTCAGATGAAATAGAAGAGATATTCTTAATTCAAAACAAAACAAAAACAACCATTGATCTGATTCACATACTCTTCCACCCTCCAAGTAGAGAGAATCAATTTTTTTTTTTTTTTGAAGACCATGGACTGCCTAGTGTTTCTTTTTTCTTTCCTGAGATAATATGTCCGGACATCACATGCCATATAACCACAGGTAGCAATCACAGATGAGCAGGACACAGATTTAGAGATGAATCCAAAAAAAGGAACATTCACTGGGTATCAGAGGCTGCTACACTTGGCTTCTGAGAAATCCACAGGGAGGTCCGTACTGAGTGATACTGAGGGTTCACTGAGCACAGAACACTTCCCCCCGAACAATTAGCTCCACTGCGCCCCTTAACTTTCTTCACAATAAGCTCTTCTGCCTACCTTTTTCTTCAGATGCCCTTGGCATTGATGACTGGCCTTCCATGAATGACGACGGGGAGAGCTAGAGGATTCCAACTCTGACTTCTTTTCCAACAATATCAGCACATAGGATCTGTCAAACAAATGTAGAAGAAAAGACTTTAAAATCTTGAATTTTTGGGGAAAACCTCAAAGATGAGCATAAAAATACACAATGAAAAAAAAATAGTTGAGATGCTTCCTGCATCCCTGAGGCACCTCTAAGAAAAGGCTCTAGGAATATCACCAGAAAGAAAAACAACAGTATCACTATCAGCAAAGAAAGTGTATGCATGAACTTCCAAAGTGTAAGAGCTGAACGGCTGGGAGGTGCTGCCATTGCTGTGAATAAGGTCTTTGCGGTAACAGACCAGCCTGCCCCCTCACTTAATAACTGTGTAGCTTTGGGCAAATTACTTAACTTCATGTAGCCTATCTTTAATTTTACTCCTGGCTACCTCATAAATATTGTTTATTTATCCAAGTAATTTAAAAATGCTTATTTATTGAGCAATTATTAGAAACCAGACACAATGCTGGGTGGTAGAGATTCAACAATAAGATGTGATGTTTCCCCTCAAGGGTTTCATTATTCAGGAGCAGAGATAGTTGAATAAAAAAATAAGTACAATACATTGTGATATCTGCCTTAATACCAGTAAGTTCAGGGTAGTACAAAGGAGAAAGCCATCATCCATTTGGGACAATCAAGAGAGGCTTCAAAGAAGAGATGAGGTTTAAGCGTCATCTAAGTTTAACAGATGAGCAGAGATGGGGAATGGAAAGACATGAATGCAGAGACATTATGCTCAATGACATAATGTAAAAAGATTTAGAAACTTCAAGAATTCAAGAAACATCAAGTGGCTCAGCATGTCGATACATTTAAGAAAGAGGACAAGATTGGTGACCATCTGGATGAGAAGCCCTAGCAAGGGGAGGGTGGTACTGAGGTTTCTATGTTTAGAGGCTCAGTGGGGTGATGCCCTTTACTGAGGGACATAATAGGAGGGAATGATGAAGATAGAGAGGCAACTGTTTCTTAACATAAAGAGGGACAAATTGACTATGAGGGCTGAGGGAAACATCTAGATGAATTGTCTTATAAACAGTTCAACATACCAGTCTGGAACTCAGAACAGAACTGACCTAGAGATTTGGGCTTGGAACCCAGAGCCTCATATGTAAGACCAGACAAGCACTTGGACCTTTTCTCCTACACAGACTGGCCTCAAGGCATGAGAAAGTCTGGGTTGTGGGGATGGTGTCCAAGGGGGAATCTGTGGTTGCAGTCTGGTTCAGTTCAGAGGCCTGGCGGGAGCAGTGGTATGCCTGGAAAACTCTGTGGTTCCTCCTTAGAGCAGGATTGCCATCACAAGAAACCTGCCGTAAACCCAGTACTGCCAAAATGATTCAGGTTTAGCTGTGTGCATGTCTTTCATATTTGAATGAATTCATAAACTGCAGTGACACTTCTTAAAACTACCATCTCTTTCCCATTTACTTGCCCATCATCACAAAATGCTCCTCCAACCCTCTTACACAACCCAAAAAGCTTTTCCCACTCCTAGCCCCCACACCTCATCTTCCTATCTCCCTCCCACTTCCTCTTTATTCTACATCACAAACCTCCAAAGATGAGTCTGGTAAGGCAGGAAGAATCTTCTCTGGAGGGTGAGGGAGGAGAAGAAATGAAACCTGCAAAGTCAGGATCCTCTTAGAGGCTAGGAGGGGGGGAAAGGTTGGAAGGACTCATGCATTAATAATTTTGTTCCTGTTACAGTAGACTCAAAAGCCAGGATGATCATCTAAATAAGTCATGCATGCAAAGAGGCTTAGCAGAGAGCAAAGATCTTTGTTCCAGGAAGTGGGATGGAAACCAAAAAGAAAAGTTTCTAAGCCACGGGTGAAAGGTATTGCCTGGAGAAATTCCCTGGGCTGCCAGGAGCTGTTGCAGCAACTTGCACAATTCCTACTGATCTCTGGTACAGGAAGAAAGAAGCCATTAAAGGTGCTGGTAAAGCCGGCGCGTCACTGAAAGGTGGTATGGAGTGAGAAGAAAACAAGAGTCAGGACAGAAGCTTAGGGAACAGATCAGAGGAGAAAGTCAATGAAGGATTCTGATGAGAGTCTGTCAGGAGGTGGAACAGAAGAGGAATGCGTGGTATCCTGGAAATTAGAAAGTATTTTTCAAGGAGACAGGGTCAAATATCCCATAATCATCGAGTGTGATAAGGAATGGAAAGTATCCATTACATCTGGCGATTGGAAGGTCACTGGCGCCTTAGCAAAAGCATCTTTAGTGACGCGGTGGAGGAAAAGGCAAACGGCGGTGTGTTCATAGGTGGATGATGAGAAACTTGAGACATGAGGAAGCTGTCCTGAGGATGGGGACAAGACAATAGCTAGAGGCGTTTGTCTCTTCCCTCCCTCTCATCTTCTCTCCTTCCCCCTCTCCCTTCCTTCCTGATGGGCCAGACCTTGAACATCTTATAAAAAGAGTCTCAAAGTCCAAAGAGGAAATGAGAGAAAATGGAGGTTGGGGAAGTGGGGCAGCGGGAGGTGGGGAATAGATGGAGGGATTCACCTCAAATGAAAGAATGGAAGGAAGGATGTAAGGTGAGTGGCAGACACAGGAAGGTTTTAGCAGGAAAGCAGGAGGTGGCCAGTCAGGAAGTTGAGGGGCTTTCTGTCTACTAGCCTTTAAGGTCGCTGCAAAGGAGTCGGCAGAGTCATCTGCTGAGAGTGAGGTGAGGAGGCAGGAGTTGGGCAGGGGACGCAGAGGAAGATTTAGCATAGTAGGAGAATGGGGGGTGAGGACAAGGGACATGGCAGAAGGGGCTGTGTGTGTGTGACCGCATGTGGGAAACACCTAGTATATTTGAGACTCAGTACATTTTCCCCCAGCTGCACCTAGACGGGGCACAGAGATGCTGCCATGAGATGTATTCAGGGGTAGCGCATTGAGGTAGATGGGGCATTCAATACACACCTGCTCCCCCACTAGGAAGTGCAGACTGGTAGTGTGAAAATTAATGAAGGGGAACCTCCCCAACGTGGCATCAGGCCTGCAGAAGAATCTCTCATGCCCACACTCCCTGTAAATCTCAGATCCCACTGGAAGAGATGGATGTCTTACTGTTTCAGCTACTTTGCCACCCAGCAGGAGGAAGCTCCCCTCTTCCACCGCCCACCTCAGCCCAGCCAATGAGAGGCTGTCACAGCTCAGCCAATGGGACTCCAAGTTTACTCAATGGACTTTTTTCTTAGAAACAGCCCTCCTAATTCAGACTCTTCCTCTATAAAATAATGTTCTTCTACTTTGTTTTCTGGATATGCCTATGGTTCTGCTGTAGCTTGCATGTCCTGAATTGAAATTCTCTGCTATCCCAAAATAAACCTGTTTTTGCTGGTAAAATAACTTTTATTTTGAAAGTTAACATTAGTATAGAAACATATGCAATTGTGACTTTCCATTAGGAAGAAATGTTTTCATTTGGGGAACTTGATGTCAAGACCATGAAGGTCTTTTAAAATTGTATCACTTGGTTATTTGACTTGGGGTCGTGACTTCCCTTATCTTGAGAACACAGCCAGAACCATCAATCCTCTCTTGCCCTACCCAGTCAAGGGAGACTAAGGAGTCCCAACAGGTCCCATCCTCTTGCCGCCAACAGGCCAGGAAGTAGTGAGACACTGGCTTTCAGGCACAAGCTCACAATGTGTCACACACCTGAGATCATCTGTCATGCTTGCTGCGTGAAGGCAGACGTACTTCTTTCTTAGAAAAGAGATCTGAATTCAGATAAGGCAGAAGCAAGAGCCAGAATCAACAAATTTGTCCTCTTTTGCTTAAGAAAGCAAACCAATCTTCCAGCAGATAGGAGTCAAAGCAAGAAAGTAAGATAGGGTGAATCAGAAAGAATGCCCAAGGACACATGGAGAAGGTCACAGCCACACTACTCCTTGAAAGTGCAGTGTTTGTGTGGTATTTCATGAAGAAACCCGCAGCTGGGCCAGCGCCCTCTTGTGGCGTCAGCTCCGAGGTGAGCACGGCTCCTGGGTGTGACCCAGCGCAGTGGGGAAGGGAAGGACCCGACTTTTGTTGGATTCTTACTGTGTACTAACAAGTCGCCTTTTCTCATTTAATTCACATATCAACCCCGTGCGACAGATGTGATTTTCCTTGTTTCACAAGAGAAAGAATCTGGGGATCAGGGCAGCATGAAAACTTGCTCAAGTTTGCATGTAGAGACTGTACACCGCATAGCTTAGACGTGGACCATGAAAACAGGCCGAATGGGCTGGGGATCCTGGCTCTGCGACTAACCAGCTCTGATCGGGGAAACTAGGTAAACATAATAGTACCTGTGATGGTCAGTTTTATGTATAACCTTGCCTAAGCTACAGTTATTCAATCAGACACTGTTCTAGCTGCTGCTGTGAAGGGTTTTGCAGATGTGATTACAATCTATAATCAGTTGACTTTAAGGGAGATTATCCTGGATAATCTGGATGGGATTGATTCATTTAGTCAAAAGCACTTAAATGCATGGCTGAGGTACCCTGAGGAAGAAGAAATCCCATTTGTGGACGGCAGCTTCACTTTGGGATCTAAATTCCAGCTCACCCTCCCCTACAGATTTTGAACTTTCCTACTCAGTCCCCATAATCATGTAAACCAACTGCAATGAATCTCTTAATATACGTTTCCTGCTGATTATCTTCCTCAGGAGGGATCTTAACTGATACAGTACCTCCCTCAGGTGGGTTGTAAAAAGTAAATGAGGTCACCTGTACATGAAGTACCTGACACAGGGCCCGGAACACCAAAAAGGATTTGGAAGAAGGTGGTTACTCTCATGATGACTCGGCAACACAAGGTTGAACCTCACGTCTCATTGGCTCCCACCTGACTCTTCACACGACGACTCAGTCAAGAACGATATTACTGGTCTGGTCCCTCACCCATTCGGTGGGACTAATTTAGTGTGAACAACGTACAATCTCTAAGGGCCCAGGTTTCCTTTTTGTCAAATGAGGAGCTGTACCTCAAGTGATTTTTGTATAAACTCTTTCAGCTCTGATGTTCTCTGGTTTGATTTTGACTTAGTTTATTAGATTTTTATTAGGCCTGGTCTACTTTCTCCAGCTGTCAGACAAGATCTATTTCATTACTGTTATGCTCAGAGCTGCTCCTACGCGAATGGCCCTCTGATCACTGAGTGGTTTATGGCCTGAGAATGCAAACTAAGTTTAATATTAACCTGAGCAAAGCATTCCTATTATTTTAGTCAGTGGTTATAGAGCTTTTGCGCTACCCCAGACTATAGGCCGTGGAGAATATAAAACAGCATTAAATCTGGTCCCTGCTCTCGAGGAGCATAGGGAGACATCTAAAAATCAGATACTACTATGAACAGAGTGTATAATTAAGTCTAAGCACTACAGGAATGGAGAGAACAAGGACAATAAGATCATTCTGAATTAGATCGATGGGATGTCTATGTAAGAGATGAGGAAGAACTTAAATCTTCCACTTTTACTGTATGTCATGTATTCCCAAATTGAATGGGTGAGATTTGAGGGGTACTTTACATTGCTGCTTGCCTTTATGGCACAGATGATGGAAAAGTGGAGGCTTCATAAATTCAGGCCTTTTCTCCTAGTCCCCTGGCATGTTCTATGAAAGGATGAATGGACAGCATGTGTACAAGTTGCACGCATTGAGACGTGGATACCTGCAGACACCATGACAACCCCCATCATCCATACCTTTGGGGATTCTCCCCTCAGAAGATTAAGTTCCATTAAAGTGGGGCCCATGCTTCTCTTGTCCATTGCATAAATATTTATGGAATAAATAAATGAAATCATTGCTCTCAAGAATATAGGAGACAGAAAAAGGAAGTTTCCCAATCAGAAACTTTCAATGGCATTAAAATCTTAAAAATAGTGATTCTCGTACTTCGGAAATTTTTGATTTTCAATGTCAGCCTGATCTGACTCCTGCCCCCTCCCGGCAAAGTGTTCCTCAAGCCGCACCAGCAGAGCGTCCTATCCAGGATCCACGGACAGAACTACCGCCAAAAACTGCTGGAGCTGAACAGAAACCCAGTGGCTGTGGGCAGAAGGAGAGTCATGCTTGAATGAGAAGCAAACACCAGCCGGATTAATTTTACAAGCTCACCTTTCAGATTAGATAACGGCAGCTTGGCCTTTTAAAGACAATATTCATTTTTATCTGGGTTATAAACACTCTTAGCAACATTGATAGTCATCTGTTTAATGGGCAGAAACAAAGAAATATTATTATAAATTTAAATTGTTCACTAAACTTATTTTAGTTTATTGCCTCCTTCATGATCATCTTTTGCTAAATGAATCTAAAGAAATACTTGGTGATATGTGTAAACAAGCCAGAAATTCTCAAGACTGTGGTCTAATGAAAGCAAATAAACAGGGTCTACAAAATAATTCAGAACACTGAAGAGGCAGTGTTTGGGAGGTAAATATAGATTTCTACAAACAAGAAGTTAATAATCAAAAGACAACTTTCGTAAGGATTACTATAAAAATTGGAAGTGGAAAAAATATCCTCTGGATTCAGAAACATCCGCTATTGCAAAATAGTTCTGTCCATAGATGATTAACATTTAAAGGATTACTATAAAAATTGGAAGTGGAAAAAATATCCTCTGGATTCAGAAACATCCGCTATTGCAAAATAGTTCTGTCCATAGATGATTAACATTTACACTCCAACAAATTTTTGCAGACGCTTATTGAGCTCTATCTATGTGTAATAAATAGTTCTCAGAACATACTGCACCCAATCAATGCAGTCACTATATACTTACCAAGGACTGGACAGTGAGTAGTCTGGCTAATACAGTGTATATATGCTGTTTACACCTGTCCAGCCTCTACATATTCCCCTTTTCTGTTGACAACACCTGAACTTTCTTTTTGGGGAGCCACTTGCCCCTATTCCACACCATGTGTTTCTATGAGATTGCCCCCAGCCTCCTAGCTTCACAGGTATTCATATGATGATGACCTGTTCTGTTGTCTTTTGGCCATAGTAACTGGTATACAGATGGGCATAAATATAGATTGAAATAGACATGAGTTTGGGGATATAAGCCAGACCAATGAGACCAAATCCTGGGTTTTTGCTGCAAAAACTTGGGTAAGAGATATTCTCTTCCCACCGATTGAAAACTGTAATGGTGATGTCCCTGCTTAGAAAGACACCAACACAGAGATGGAGAGCGAGACCAAGTCTTGATCGTGGTGGCAGGTATTTTCCATGTGTCCCCAGATAGTCTCTCTTCTCTCCCAGCTGACAAATTGGACTCTATCAACCACTCTTCCCCTCTGGCTTCCAGGGAGCAGTGCTGTCAGGAAATCAGAGCCACTCTATTATCTATGTCTCAGTCACTTTTGTAGGGTCTCCTCAGGAGGGCTGGCTCTCTGCTGAAGGCTACAGCTCCCGTCAGGGAGCCTCTCCAAACAACTCTGTCTTCAGGCTCCAGTAACTGCTCTTGCTTCGCTTCTTCAGGGCTAGAGATTGTAACAACGTCTATTTCTTGTTCTGATACTTCAATATCCCTTGTAATTTTATTAAACCCTGCCTCATCTTTGTAATTAGTCCTCTTTTTAAAGTCCAGTTGGATGGAGCGATCTATTTTCTGATAGGACCCCAACAGACAAAATGACATTCTTTGAGTTCTGGATCTGGATATGCCCTAATAGTGATACTCCTGACTTCTCAGTTACTTGGGCCACTAATTTTCCTTTTTCCTAAAGGTTGTCTGAATTATGTTTTCTGCTGCTTACACTGGAGAGTCCTAATACGGTTTTTTAGGTTCTTTGCTTGCCTAGACTCACACAAGACATTCCTAAAAGAGAGGGAGTACTCTTGTGGACTGAACTGGGCTCCCTCGGACTCCTCTGTTGGGGTTCTGACTTCAGCCTGTGACTGCATTTGGAGATAGGTTCTTCAAAGAGGCCATGAAGTTAAAAAGGGATCTAATCTAATTTGATTAGTATCTTTATAAGAAGAGGAGATGAAGACACAGACATGCACAGAAGAGAGAGACGAGACAGGGAGAGAAGGCAGGGAGAGGAGGTAGCCATCTAAGCGCCAAGAAGAACAAACTCTACCAAAACCTTAATATCAGACTTCCAGCCTCCAGAATTGTAAGAAAATAAATTTCTATGGTTTAAGCCACTTAGTCTGCAGTATTTTGTTATAGAGCCATGGCAAACTGATACAGGCACCTCTAAACTAGAATTGGGGAACCCGCGGACCAATGGAACAGACTAGAGAGTCAAGATACAAACCCAAGCATATACGGTCAGTTAATACACAATAAAGGAGCCTTGGATATACAATGGGGAGATGACAGCCTCTTCAGCAGCTGGTGTTGGCCAAACTGGACAGCTACATGCAAGAGAATGAAACTGGACTACTGTCTAGCCCCATACACAAAGGTAAACTCAAGGTGGATCAAAGACCTAAATTTAAGTCATGAAACCATAAAACTCTTAGAAGAAAACATAGGCAAAACTCTCTTGAATATAAACATGAGCAACTTCTTCCTGAACGCATCTCCTCAAGCAGGGGAAACAAAAGCAAAAATGAACTCATGGGACTACATCAAACTAAAAAGCTTCTGTACAGCAAAGGACACCATCAGTAGAACAAAAATGCATCCTACAGTATGGGAGAATATATTTGTAAACAACATATCCGACAAGGGGTTAACATCCAAATATAAAAGAACTCACATGCCTCAACAACCAAAAAGCAAATAACCTGATTAAAAAATGGGCGGAGGATATGAAGAGACACTTCTCCAAAGAAGAAATTCAGATGGCCAACAGGCACATGAAAAGATGCTCCACATCGCTAATCATCAGAGAAATGCAAATTAAAACCACAATGAGATATCACCTCACACCAGTGAGGATGGCCGCCATCCAAAACACAAACAACAAATGCTGGGGAGGATGTAGAGAAAGGGGAACCCTCCTACACTACTGGTGGGAATGTAAACTAGTTCAACCATTGTGGAAAGCAGTATGGAGGTTCCTCAAAAAACTCAAAATAGAAATACCATTTGACCCAGGAATTCCACTCCTAGGAATTTACCCTAAGAATGCAGCAGCCAGTTTGAAAAAGACACATGCACCCCTATGTTTATTGCAGCACTATTTACAATAGCCAAGAAATGGAAGCAACCTAAGTGTCCATCAGTAGATGAATGGATAAAGAAGATGTGGTACATATACACAATGAAATATTATTCAGTCATAAGAAGAAAACAAATCCTACCATTTGCAACAACATGGATGGAGCTAGAGGGTATTATGCTCAGTGAAATAAGCCAAGCTGAAAAAGACAAGTATCAAATGATTTCACTTATCTGTGGAATGTAAAAACTGAAGGAACAAAACAGCAGCAGACTCACAGAACCCAAGAATGGACTAACAGTTACCAAAGAGAAAGGGACTGGGGAAGATGGGTGGGAAGGGAGGGATAAGGGGGGAAAAAGGGCTACTAAAATTAGCACACATAATGTAACGGAATTGTGGGTGGGGTGGGGGGGGATACGGGAAGACAGTGTAGCACAGAGAAGACAAGAAGTGACTCTATAGCATCTTACGCTGATGGACAGTGACTGTAATGGGGTATGTGGTGGGGACCTGATAATAGGGGGAGTCTAGTAACCATAATTTGCTCATGTAATTATACATTAATAATAGCAAAATAAAAAAAATAAAAAATAAAAATAATACCTTAATAAAAAAAACTGTAAAAGAAAAAGAATTGGGAAAACACTTCCAGAGGCCAGCAGCTCTCTCCTGTCTCCGAGCCAACATGGTCTCTTAGCTATGGCATCCTGTGTCTCTGTAAATTGGCTCTACTTACCTTTACTACTCACTAGCCGATCCTTCTGTATTTCCCAATCCAAAGGAACCTAAACTTAATAGACTTGGCTAACTGCCCCCGATGCTGTTGGGGTAAGACCGTTGCACAATCCACCTCACCAGTGTCCTGGCCAGCAGCGGGTCGCTGCCTTTGAACCGTACGCCCTCCTCTGGTTCCCCCAGAGGTTGCTCTATGCGGGGAACAGTTCCCTGCTAGTTCCCTGCCAGCTGTGGGAGGGTCAGTTTCAGGGAGAAGGAGGCTGGACACAGCTAGCATTGGACAAGTCCAGCATTTGGTCTCCTGGGCTAGTGGCATTAAAAATTACATGAAAACACTGATGGCAACACATACTGCTCAGATTTGGTTTTGATTTTTACCCTACTAGCCAATTCCTCATTTCACCACTCACAAGGCCCACTTTCTTGACCTTGAGTTTTATGAAATATCCCAGAATTCTTACAATAAGCATGCTGTCTTGCTTGAGTTAGCTTGATGTGTGTTTGTTACTTGAAAAAAAAAAAAAAGCCTTGATCAAAATAGTTTTAAAAGAGAATAGCAATTTTGTCCAGAGAAGAAGGATCTGTTTACAAGTAAGCATGACTTTTATGGATTATTTCTGACAATGCTACCAGGTCTGTGAGTCTGCTGGAGTCCCTTCACCTCTTCATGAACAAGAAACAGGAGGAACGCTGGAAGATGTCTTCCCCGTCCCAGGAACGTGGCCAGAGAATTTTAAGAAGGCACCTTATGAGGCCATCTACCCCTACTGCAGGCAGGGATAGTCTCTACTAGTTTCTAGAATCCTAAAGAAGAGAATCATCTCAAATTTCCTAAATTGTTGATTTTTTCCCTGCCCCACTACCTTCTGGGCAGCAGCGTCTTTTCTTACTTCCTGACACACAGACACAGGACAGAGGGGCAGAGGGATTCCATTTCACAATCTGTGCGGCTGGTGTCATGTGTCTCACAGTTGGATGGCGTTTCTGTCAGTAGCATTTCCCTGTTCCCCGCCGCCCCCCGCCGCGCCGGGCGCATGCGGTGCTGTGTGCGGCTGGGGCCAGGGTGGGGGGCGCCTGGGCCGGCAGGCCTCCTCTGCTGCCCGGAGTTCCGTCCAGAAGGACGGGCAGGGCCAGTTCATTCATATCCGGGGGGCCTGGAGGGACGGGGTGCTGAGCGGCTGGGAGAGGCTAGACCGTTTATCAAGGCTGGATATTTGGGGGCAAAGGGACCACACAGGGGTCCTGTTGTTTACTAGAGACAAAATGTCAAATGGCGGGAAGATTTGAGTCCAGGGAGCCGCAAGACGACATTCTCACCCTGGGAAGATCGGCCTGAATCACTCTGCGAGGAGAATTATTTGGAGGTGGGCAGGCTGGAGGCAGGGCCAGGCTCAGAGGCTGGTGCAGGCGGCCAGGCAGCGGTGAAGACGGCGTGCAGGACCCGGAGCCGGTGGGCAGGAGGGGAGGAGGGCCCCGAGGAAGGCGCGGTGCTCCCGGGGGAGTGGCCGGCGCCGGGACCTTGGCTTCGCCCCGAGGAAGGGAGCGGGAGGACCACGGGCTCTGCCTCCAGCTCCCCTCGCGGCCGGGACCAGCAAAGAAGTGGGGACTCCCAGGACACTGCACTCCTCAAGCACACAGAAGGAGAAGCCCACTTAGAGGAGGGCGGTAAAGAGGGCTCCCGGCTGCCGCAGGAAGGGAGAGCGCGGTCGTCTGGAGCCGGACACCCCTGGCTCCGAGCTGCAAAGTCTTTGC